>VSMD01126702.1:0-53837 GCA_008750895.1 Mirza zaza
GAGTGCAGTGGCCAATCCTGGGCTCAAGTGATCCTCCTGCCTCAGCTTCCTGAGTAGCTAGGACCACAGGTGCAAGACATCATGCCTGACTGATATCGTTTTACACTTTGTAGAAATGGGGTCTCACTATGTTGCCCAGGCTTGCTTAGAACTCCTGGCCTCAAGCAATCCTCCTGCCTTGGCCTCCCAAACCACTGAGATTACAGGTGTGAGCCACCACACCTAGCCGGGGCATGCTTCTTGAAGTCCTCTCTGTGGACGAACTTGTGAATATTGATGGTATATTCTCTGATCGCCACTTCATTGATGACAGGCTAACCTTCTGGCCACCCTACTTTTCAGGAGCCACATTTCCGGGCCCAGGTTGGAAAGGAAGAGTGCAGGGTTGTGGGGGAGCGAAAGAAGAGGTCAAGTACAACTTCTGGGTCATCTGGAGACAGGAAGAGGGGTGAGACCTTTGCACTTTACAAAGGGGGCTACCTAAAGAGAGATCATTCCTACTACGCCTAAAAAAATGAATGTCAAGCAATGGAATTCCCAACTGCACATCAGGTAGGTGGATGGAAAAACTCCCCACCTTCTTCCCCTTACAGGTGTGAGGACTGTTTGAGCATCTCTCAAGCAATATGGAGCGAGTCATCACAGAAGGCAATGGAGAGCAATAGAAGAGTCTTGCGCTGGGGATTCGGACAGTTCTTGCTTTAAATCCTGGCTTTGCCATTAACTCTGGGAACTAAAGTAAATTACTTAGGGCCCCAGAACCTCATATTTCTTCATCAATACAATGGGAATATTAACACCAATCTCATGAGGATTAAATATATTGCATAAGGCATGTAAATCACCTAGCCCTGAGCAATGCCTTAGTGCCAGTGTCTGCCGCTTCCGCTCACCTCCTCCAAGTAGGGAGAACATGTGCTCTGCCCTGAGCCCTCCCAGGTGACAGCCTCTGCTCTCTCGTCACTCACACCCACCTGCCTCCCACGCAGACTCGTGGGGGAATTTGCTCTGCGTCTGCACAGAAGGTCTTTTCTTCACATGCCCACATATCGGGGAACCACCCAATATTTGCGGGCTGTGTCTGAGAGAGGCTGGTGCTCGTGACAAAGCCTGACGTGCCAGGGACTTTCCCTGGTCTGATGGTGACAGCCCCTTATCTTCAGCCTGCCTTCCTCCTGCAAATTTGATTCTGAGCCTGGAGGCTGTGGGACAGAAAACAAGGCTGAGAGAGGCTTAACTGCCAGTTTATAGGCGGGTGTGGGAAGTTGCATTCACCTTTCTGAGCCACCGCAACCATTGCCAGATGGAAAAATATGCACCGTTCAATGCTCCTCCCAGCTTCACGTCCTCCCCCTCCTCCTCCTCCTCAGATGCCCTTCCGGCCAGAGCAGAGCAGCTGGGCCTGCAGGGGAGGGGGCAGAAGGACTGGTCCTCCTCCCACAGTCCTCACCTAGGCTGTGTTAAATTATAGTTTGTTTTTGCATGCTTTTTTCTCTTATGAAGCTATAAGTTCCTGGACACTCTATTTTACTTAGCTCTCTTCAATAATGCCCAGTCAAGCACTTTGCATGTTGCAAGCACTCTGTGAAAACTTCACACTGGCTGCATCCCCTCAGCCCTGGCTGGAAAGAGCTTGAGTTGTCTGTGCCACTCCTTTGGGAACAGGCAGGTAAAATGTTCCCGCAGAGGCGACTGCAGCCCAGGGAGGGTCACCGAGCTGCCCAAGGTGGGGTGGCTGGCAGTGGAGAGGGGACAGGGAGACAGGGACTTGGTGTGGCGCTCTCTGGGCTCTGAATTATGTTAAACTATAATTTGCCTTGATAATTATTGAGTTTACTGGAATAAATCTTCCCAGAAAACACTGGAAAGAATGTCCATTATTGGCATTTGCAAGAAAGGCATTAAAAGACATTCATCAGTGAAAAGAGAGACACTAGCTGCTCAGAAAATCCTGATTAAGTTTGCAAAGGACAGGCATAGAAAAAGATACTTCTCCTTTTCCCTAAAGTGATGCCAAGAGCCAACTGGCTCCACACCAAAACCTCCTCCTACAGGTGTTCTTCTTTTAGGCCAAAGAGGAGCATTGTCAGAAGCAAGAAACGAATGTTTACCTTTTTTCCTCTCAAATCTAAATAATGCTTTTTATCCCCCAAGTTTCATCTGCTTTCTTCACTTTTTTTTTATATTTCTCTTTCCCAACAGAGATAACAGTGAGGAAGAGTCCACGTGAGCCCTTCCGTGACTGCACCACCTCGATTTGGTATTAGAATAGATTTCAAATTCCTTTGCTTTTATTCCATGTTACTTTTTCCATAGGTAGTGGTTTCTATTAAATCCATAAAACAGTCATTTACAGTCGGTCTGGCATTTTTTTCTTTGTCATAAAATATCATATGCTACTAACAAAGTTAACTTCATCTACTTGATATTTTCATTGGGTATATATATTTTAGCTCTGAGTCATAAGAAAATAATATAGCAGACAAAATATACATTCTATGCAGCAAATGGCAAGGAAGATATTAAACACAGATTTCACTGAGTTGGGCCAGCCCACTACAGATATTAATAATTCCCTTTTGTAGATAATTTGAAGCCAATGTCTGTGAATATATTATATAACCCTACAATTTTAAACCAGGAAGAAATGTTAGAATCAATTCCCTTTCACCATCTAATTTTCGGGAAGAGGAAACTGAGGTTTAGATGTGAAATTACTTGCCTGCAGCCTCCTAATAGGGTAATATCAGAGGTGGGACAGGAAATAGGGTAATATCAGAGGTGGGACAGGTGGACATTATTTCTGAAATCAATAAAATATTGCTCAATAATGATGTATTTATTAATGCCTTACATATAATAAGCCCTCAATAAATATCTGTTTATTGAGTACATGATTCACGGAAATCATAAAAAAAATCCCTGGTGATAAGTAAATAAATGGGGGAAAAGAGACAAACCTCCCATGCAGAAAAATTCCAAGTAATTTACATAGATATTCTGCCCTCAAGGAGGTGAAGCAAAATCCTTATGTAAATGTGGGCTGCCATAGTGACCCCATTTCCAAAGAGTATAGAAAGGGAGATGAGGACATGAGAAGCCTGACACACACTCCCTCTACCTGGTGTCAGGTTGACATCAACAGTGCTAAGTCATGTCAGGAGCACATGCACTCGATATGATGGGATGAGAATGGTGATTCATGTCCATGGTCTTTCTCCCAAAAACCCACAGCCCAGTCTAATCAGGAGAAAAACACCAGGCAAGTCTCAATTGAAAGACATTTTACAATATACTTCGCCACTATTACTCAAAACTCCCCAAAATAATAAAAGTCTGAAACCTGTCACAGACAAAAGGTGCTTAAGAGACACAACTGAGTATAATGTGGGGTCCTGCATGGATGGGATCCTGGGATAGAAAAAGGACATTAGGGGAAAACTTATAAGATCTGAGTAAAGTATGGACTTTAGTTAACGTAATGTATACATATTGGTTTATTAATTGTGACAAGTATGCATAGTAATGTAAGACGTTAATAATAGGGAAAACAGATAAGGGTAAATGGGAACTTCTTGTACTATGTTCTCAGTTTTTCTGTAAATCTCAAACAGTTCTAAAAAATAAAGACTATTTTTATAAATTACAGACGAAGGCGTCAAGATTAAATTTCTGCCATTGACCTACGGGCTTGCCACAATACAACTTTTTCACCCATCTGTCCCATCTGCAAACGTAGCTCTCAGGAAGTTTTCCTAACGAGAAAGGGAAGGGGAGTTACTGGACCTTAACCTTGCTAGCACCCCCTCCCCATTCAAATATTTGGGAGGTTTGTTCACACAAACCCTCCAGATGGGACTACAGACTAAGAAAACCAGATTGTGCCATGCATGACAGCAGGTATTTTTGTCTGTTTTGTTCACTGATGTCTTCCAAGTTCACAGAAAAGTGCCTGACACATAGTAGGTGATCAATAAAAGTTTGTAAAATAAATGAAAGCCTAGGTAAGAAATCACCCATTTTAAAACATCTATGGTATGAAATGTGACCTAAAATGCTATAGCTGCACCATTATTGTCTATCAATTAAAAATACATTAAATAAAAACATAAAATGCCATAACTTAATTTTCAAAATAAATATACCAAACCTTGTCCACCCCTCAAATGGGTGTGGGCCCTCCAAAGTAGTACCCCTGGCAAGCATATATTTAATTCAATTCTGATGTTATTCCTCCAAATAATTTTAGAATTCTTCACTTGGAATTTTCTAGCACTCACAGGATCAAGTCCAAACATGTAAAATGGGACCTTCTTGATCAAGGCCTCCAAGTATCTCCTCTGAACCACTTCCCTCAAGACAAATGTTCTCTTGCTGGAAACCTCCCCTCCATTCTCACTCATCTCGTCATCCATCTAAGAAATCCCAGTTCCTCTATTAAACCCTAGCTTAAGGGACATGTTCTCTGGAAAACTTTTCCTTGCCATCATATCACCACCCTTCTAAGAGAATTAATCATTTTTTGGTCCTACATCTGTTTCCTATTGTCACCCTTATCGTGATGAGCTGTGTTTTGTGTATTTACCTCTTTGTTTCCTACATTAGCCTGTGAGCTTCTCAAAGGCAAGAGCCTCCCATCATTTGTCTCCACATCCATAGTTACCCCGGAGCTGCTAGCTCAGTACATGCCTGTTGAATTGAATGGACTGCCACAGAACCATAATTAAGTCCAGAGTCAGAGACATATTCCTTTTAATCATCTCAGTAGTAGCAAATCTTAATGTGCTGAGGATGGATATATGATTGGGCAAGATCAAAGTCACTAAGTTCTTACTTTGATGAATAAAGCAGGTAATTGGGCTGAGCAATGCTATTTTATTATTATTTTATCATTATTATTATTATTTTATTTGGGAAGACTGTCACAATCTGTCCTAAACCTTCCTTTCCAGTTTCATCTCCCTCCACACACTGTCTATACTAACCCCTGGGCATATAGAGCTGAGCTTGCCCAAAGACAGCAATTCTCAGAGTAGCCTCTTCTAATACTTTCCCCATGAAAATGAATGATTCCAGAATCTGTGTTCCCAAAGTAGAGTCTATGCCTTTATTTGTCACTTCCCACAGTCTGACTTGTGTGGTAACTGTGCAGGTCTGTCTCTGCCCCTTGTATGTGAAGCCTCTCAGTGCTAGTTTAAAGTGTGGTTCTGCAAAAAACATGGAACTTTTGGAAGTTTCTAAACTCATGGCAACTCCCAGGCCTGTTTCAGGAAGATGACTCTACTGCCAGCATGGAGGACAAATTAAAGATGATCGGGATGAGGGTGAGACCACAGAAGTGTGAAGAGAAGGAAGACCAGATAGGAAGGCATTGGTCTAGGCCATGATTTTTACACAATCGCTCTCAAGACCTCTTTATACCCTTAAGAATTATTGGGAACCCCAAAGAGCTTTCATTTATGTGGGTTACATCTACCTATTTTTACTGTATTGTAAATAAAAATTGAGAAAATTTTAAAACATAAGAATGTCCACGCACACATTCCATTAGCCACCAGAAACAAGACATCACATAGCCTTTAGCTTCTGAAAAATGCCACTTTCTACTTTTTAAAGAATGAGAATAAAAGAAGCAAATAATGTTTTATTATGAAAATATTTTTACCTCACTGATCCCCTGAAAGGGTTTCAGGGACATCAGCAATGTCGGGAAGACCCTTTGAGAACGAGGTAATAGGCCCAACACAGAGGTGGTAGGGAAGAAAAGAAAACAGATGGCTTCCATTGTAGAGGTGGTCTTGGTAGGACTTGGTGACAGGTTGAATTAGTGGTGGGGTTGGGTTGGATGGGGTGGAGGAGGATAAGGAAAGAAAAAGAGCTAAAAATAACCCTGAGATTTCTATTTTGGGGAACTGTGTGATTTTTTTTTCTCCCAGCTTCTCCAACGTTTATACATGTGGTTAATAAAAATAAAATCTGTATATGCTCATAAAACTGTTAAAACTTGACATTTTGTCTTCTTATTTTGATTCTTGAGCAACCCCATGGCATCCTACCCACAGAGATTCTCTTCCTCTGATTGACAAAGTGCCAAGGATAATAGGGACTTGGTAGAAATGGTTGATGAATGAATGAACGCTGACTAACCTAGATGTGTCTGATAAACAATTTTCTGAGCCCTCAGATGAAAACCATAAAAGTACAAACTTCCACTCATAAACAATGAATCACCTTTTAAATATTTATTGAAATTATTTTCATAAGGGGGCACCCCCCTATCCACGATTAATAGTACTGAACCCACTTAAAGAAACACCCATCACTTAACCGTGCCTTTCTTTAAGTAGGGTGTGCTCCTTTAATTAGTTTTAATTTAAAGACCAATTAACAAGATTTCAACATAGATCAACATGATAAAAGGTGACTTTTTTTATTTCCTGAACTACTGAATCATCTCTGATGATTCTGACTGAACTTGAATCTACTTTTACAATAGAATTGTCTTCCAAAGTCTTCATGAAAGCCACATTTCCGTTCCCCTTCCCCTACTCTGTCCTACACCCTTGTTTTTTCAGCCCAGTAGCCTCCATAAACATATTCAGTTTGTAAATTAATTTCAATCAGCCACTTCATTCCATCTTTTCTGTCCTGTAACTATAACATTCCAACAAGCCTAAGTGCAGTCCCAGAATCCCACACTAAGTCTCAGGACATGGTATAGTAATTCACATGTTTTAAAAATTCAGAACCTGTTTGCTCAGAACATGAAGAGCCATGATGATACCTTCCCTCATGTTCAACTGTGTCCCTTCTCCAACTCTCTAGGGACCGGAGCCTCCATGCAAGGCAGGTCTTGTCGTTTCCTCATTGGCTTGTGCATATCATGCTTCTGTGCCTTTCCTCATGCTGTTCCCTTCACCAGGCTCATTTTTCCCTTGCTCCTCTTCCTTTCTTTCAAGGGGCAGTTCAAATGTCCCTTGCTATGGAAGCCTCCTCCAGTCCCGCTGGCCAGGTTTAATCACTCACTTCCCATGACTTTGTGCTCACAGCTCTTTTCTAATAGTTCCACAGTCCTTTGACTCATTAGACTGAGGGCTGCTTTTAGCCATAACATCACGTGTATAATCAGCCCTCCATAATTGTCACTTGAATGGAATTGACACCCAAAAAGGTAGGAGAGATAAGCTCAAACCTAACTCAGCACATGTGCACGTCCAGATCCCTATAGTCCACATTTGATCTTTTTCCTTGTCAATAAGGAAAAGTTTCTCTGCAGCATTTAGCACATAGCACCAAACGTCATTATATCTTTAAGAATTATGACATTTCCAACGCACCTTCTCAGAGTAGACAATAAGGAAGCTTTTAATGGGAGTGGAGTAGGGGGTGGAAATAGACAAGATGAGCTCCAGAGCAATGTGTGGGCTAAGCATACATCTCCAGAGACTTCCTAATTAAGCAAAATGACTTAATTTGCTTAAATTACTCCCCTAATCTGGACTGTCCTTCGCCCATTCCTTCACTTCTCCCTTCAAAACCAAGTTCATGTGGGCTATTCTTTCCAACCTTCCTTGACCAGAATCAGAAATGTTAGCACTGGAACTTCTACTTCTATTGCTCACCCTCTCAACTAACAATTGAGGAAGTGAGGCCAGTTAAGGTAGGTGACTTGCCCAAGACCACATACCTGCCCCAGAATCCAAGTCACCTGTCTTGCCGTCCTACCTTCTTTCAAGCATACTCACTTCAATCTTTACTTACCTAGTTCTTATCTCCTCTCAACCTCTGGTTAGAGTTGTTTCATGTGCGGTAGATTTGTCATTTCTAGTAGCTGGCAAAAGCCTGGCACAGGATGATGGGTGTATGGGATGCAATGAAAGACACGTGGCATACAGAGTTAAACAAAACTAGATTCAAGTGCAGGCTCCCCCACATTCTAACTGTGTGACTTTGGGCAAGTTGTATAAACTGAGCCTCAATTTCCTCATCAGTAAAATAGGACTACACATGAATGGGGCCCAGAGAAGTGCCAGAAGGTTAGACAATCAGAGCATCAACACAACCTGCTGTGTGGACAAGGGCAAGTCCCTTATACCCATTGGCCTAGAGGAGATCGGCCACATCTGCATGGTCCCTTTTAGATTCTCGGTCCTTGACTTGTTCCTTGTTCCCTGACAGTTCCTTGACTCAGGGATTCAGGGTAATGTCCACTAAAGCAAAACACCAGCCAGTTTTCAAGAAAGGAAATGGTTTATGCTGCTTCTGCATAGAGTTGTAAGGGAAAACAACAGATAGCCTTCCAAAGATAGGGTCCAAAACATAAAAATAAAAAAACATCAGCTCTCTGCCAAAATGACTTCAAAGTATTGAGGATCTCGAGTCGTTCGAAATCCTAAACACTGACCTTATGGTCAAGGTCATCAACCTCACAATGCAGCTGTCTTGGTCTCTCACCCTGACCACTCATTTCCTCTTGACCAGATGTGACTCTGTAACCCTTACCTCTGTGTCCTGCGTGTGGAATTCAACTTTCATCATTTGAAAGTGGAGTAAGCACAAAGTGTGCTCACTGAATCCCAGGCCAGAGTATGCCATATATCTGCTTTTTAAAAAAATATTCCTTTTTATTAAAAAAGAGATAAGAAAGCCCTAGAATGTTGCATGTTTTATTTGTTTGTATTCATGGAGTGAAATGGGTGGAATAATACTAACCTCTTAACTGTGGTAACGTCAAGAGGGTAAGTAGAGATGAAGCAACTGTCTCTCTTTTTAAATACCTCTCATAACCCTGTATGGTACCAATGAGCATGTCATTATTTGGCATTTTATCAAATAAATAACATTCCTTTTTCAAAGGTATTACTTTAATTTCTAAGAAAACAGGTATTAGTTGTTATTATTTTTATCTTCAACTAGCCTTCACATCTCCCAAAAAGTTACCAAAAGCAGTTGAGATGGTGGGCAATTTCATCTCAGATTTACTAAATTAGCAATAAACTTCAACTTCTCAAAAGTCTGACGGTAAGACTAACCAGGTTCCTCTTTCCTTTTGATTTTTAAACACAGCTATGTGTAGATTCACCTTCCCGATCAATAGGCAATTAATGATTCCGTAAACTGGATAATTCCAAAACTCAATGGGCAGCCAAATTGAAGTTTCTCATTTCTTTGAGATTGCTGTTAATTGCTCCCTATCCAGCTGCCTGGGGACCTACTGGACCTACTGTGGGCACTGCTGGTGCCTCGTCTGGTCCCTTCACCTGGTGGATGGTGGCTGCTAGTGGTTTATAGCTGCCCCTTCTCTGAAGAGCTCTCCTCTGGTCCTGAAACCCATCTCACCAGCCACTGCCTAGGAGCTTTAGCTCCTGCATAGCCACCAGCAAAGCTAAAAGGCTCAGTCCCCTTGCTGGAAGGTGACCAACTCAGGAGTGTGCTGCGTGCCACAGAGCTACCCCTGGGCTTCCACAAAAGCCAAGTCTTTGCTTATTTTCTTGCCAACTGGCATGTTGGTCAATTATTCAAATAGAATCTTTGTTTTATTCATAGGATAAGTTGTAATTTTCCTTTTGTCGGGAGAATCTACCTTATAGCATAATCTTGATCCAGAATAATTACACAGAAATAGAACTTTAGGATAGAAAACCAAATGATATCCTTACCAACAGTAGATTCAGAGGCATGCTGCTAAAAACCAAAAGGAAAGTACATTGCATCACTTTCCTGGAGGAATGCAAGCAAATGATAGGAATGTGGTTTAATCACCTCTGCCAGGTATAAAGAAGTTAATCCTATTTTAAGTAATCCATGAACTCTAACCATAAAACAAATCAGATTTAAAAATAAATATCCATGACTTGAACATCTGAAGAGAATGTCTACACTTACAGACAGTCCAGGAAAACACACACTTTTTCCAACGAGCTTTCCATTGTTTAAACAATTTAGGAGAGCTTCTTTCAGAATTACCTTCACAGACCACAGCATATTCTTTTGAAACTTTTCAGTGGACAAAAACGTTTGCTCTTTGAGGTTGGCTTCAACCTTCACGACAGCCAACACCTATTTTCAGACAAGCCTGAGGAAAACCAAATAATAAGGTGGGAATAGTTAAGGCAATTACACATATGAGGTAATTGACAAAAACACCAGGTAGGGAAGTTCAAACAAAGATGGTCACTATATCCTGGCCTTCCAAATTCTGGCTCAGTTGTCTGTCTCTGTGTGTCTCCACGGCGTTTGTTTCAGCTAGACACTAAACACTGTTGAGTTTTTCTTATAGCCCTGACGTTCAGACCTAATAACATAAACCGAATCATGTAACATGATGATATTTGCAGTGATGTAAGCTTGAGGTTTGACTCCCTCTAGCCTACATGTTTATCAATCATTAAGACATTATCATAAGTCTTTAGGCCTGAAGACAGCATGGGCTCTGGAGTCAGGCTGCCTGGCTTCGAGTCCCCACCCCATCACTGTTTGTGTGGCAGCTGTCACAAGCGAAGAGTGGGAGCTAGCCTTCGAGAACCATTAGGGGACACCCACCACGAAACAAAAACCAGCCTTTATTGACTCAAATGATACACTGTTCTAACCCAAGTCATAGGCTAGTAAGAGGACTGAAAGCCATTTAGTGGTTCACTGGGCTCTGAACATGTAAGACAATGACAGCTGTTGACATGAAAAAAAAAAATGTGTGCCACAGAATCAATGAAATATGGTCATAGAAGTTTAAACAAGAGGACATCGAGCTGTCCAGTTTATGTGAGTTCTCTTGTGTTCTAAGCGAAGCCTCAATCCTGAAAAGGGAAACTTTCCCAAGATTTAGTTGGAAAGGTAACAACTGAGCTTTGAGTTTAGCACGGTGAGGAGAGAAAAGCCCCAAGGAAGACCATATTTCATATATAAGGTGAAGAAAACGCTGAAGAATGTGGAATATTTTGAGAGAGCATAAACGTTTCCCAATGCAGGTGTTTAAAAACTTACCCAAGCGAATTCTGAAATTCAGAACCATTTTTCCGTCTGTGGAAAGAGTACATTGCTCCAGTCAGAAGTGAAACAACCAGGCAAAAGGGAAGGACTCCCAGACCTCTCTCTCCACGCTGCCTTTGGGGGTTTGGGGAGCTGCAGGTGTGGACTGTAGCCACGGTTACTCATGTGGGCCTGCTAGTCTTCGCTGAACAGTACCAGAGCCAAGGCGCACTGCAAATGGCAACAATAGGCCCCAGAGGCTCAGATCCCAGTTGTAACCATTTGTTTTTATAACCCAATTCAACAAATATTAGCCAGAATATCTGCACTAGGTGTAGGTTATTGTGTTTTTGGTTTTTTGTTTGTTTTTTTTTTTTAGGGCCCAGGTGCAGTGTTTTGCCGTAAGGGCCAAGAAGGAGACTCAAATTTAGTGTCCACCTGGAACTCCATCCTGTGCAGGAGAATGAAGTCGAGACTGGAGTGAGAAAGAGAAAAAGAAGCAAAGGAAGTTCTCACTAACGTTGATTCTTCACTGAGGCAAAAAAAAAAGTAAAATAAATAAGAAATAAAGTAAAATGAATTAAATAATATTTAAAATATAAATAAAAAAAAAAAAAGAAAAGAAGCAAAGGAAGAAGGAGAGGAAGGTTTACGTCTGTCAACATGATCTAGTTTTCTTAGTGTTGTAGACTTCCCTAAAAAGAACTTTACACTGAAGTGTAGGGAAGCTTGCCTTCTGGAAATCCTTTATAATCTAGTCGGCATGAATTTGAAAGAAACTGAAAAGGGGGTCCAAGGTCCTTTGCATATCACCTGTGCCCACCATCATCCACAGCAGCCTATGATGAATTTGTAAATTCATAACACATGCTCTGTATAAAAATGAGACTTGGGCCAGGCCCACCAGCTCACGTCTGTAATTCTAGCACTTTGGGAGGCCAAGGCGGGAGGATTGCTTGAGGTCAAGCGTTCGAGACCAGGCTGAGCAACATAGCAAGATGGCACCCGTCTCTACAAAAAAAATAAAAAAATTATCTGGGTGTGTTGGAGAGCACCATAGTCCCAGCTTACTCCGGAGGGTGAGGCAGGAGAAGTGCTTGAGCCCAGGAGTTGGAGGTTGCAGTGAGCTATGATGACGCCACTGCACTCTTGCTAGGGCAACAGAGTGAGACCCTGTCTCTAAAAAAAAGTGTTGCTTGGATCCATCTCCTCAGCTAGATTTGGGGATATTTTTGCATAAAGTTTAATTTTTAAAGCAAGCTCCTGAGTGAATCTACTTCTTTTTTGCAGATGAAGAGTATCATTCAAGACTAATTCAAAACCTGGAAGATGAGCAGTAGTATAATTTATCATTATTTCTGAAATTAGGGTATAAAAATGTATCTTATTTTTCTCCATTAAAAAACAGCATCTTTTTAGGAAAATAATAGTTATGTCTCTATACTTTCATAATAATTTATTAATAATATTGCTCAAGCCCTGTTTCATGTAATTCTAAATTGTATAATGTCTTTCATTTATGATTGGATCAAATATTACTTGAATTAGATTATTGAACATCTAAGGCTTAAGAATCTTCTATTTATACAAGAATTTTTAGAAAATCAAATTGGCATTTGTACAGCAGGAATTGGTAGGGATTTGTCAGGAGATAATATCAGAACATCATTTACCTAACTTAAATTTTCCTTTTGTTTTCATCTTATCTATTTTTAAAGGGCAACTATCCAAATTATAAAAATTAATATGTTTTATTTAATTATCTCTAGCCTCTTTTATAACTAACCCATTAATGTCTTTGTTTAAGTTTTTGTATCACATTTTTCTCATTGCCAAACTGAGAGTCGGTAACGTATTCAAAGCCTGTCAGCTCTAACTTGTTAAATTTAAAACTTGATGACCTCCTGGCAATGAATTTGAAATCGTCTGCCTCCCACACACATACTCTTCCTGGTATTTTTCTAAAATGCCAGAGCTTCATAGTTTATGCCATTATGTCTGAGAATCTAAAAGATGGCAATGATACAGCACATGACGTCATGTAAACAATGTTATTTTTTACTTTTAAATTTTCCTTAAATATAAATCCTGTCTAAGGCTGCCAAGAAATTTGGCAAAAGTCAGCCTGGTTTTATTCTTTCTAGTGGGTGAAACCAGAATTCCTTAGTCTTACACATTCTTGTGGTCTCCATGAGCAGCTCTTCTTTTCCAACATTAAGTTCATACTCAGTGTTTACTCAAATGTGTTTGGCCCACTAAGACTTCCTTTAATGAGAATGCAGTTCCCTGCCAGAAGTCCCATTTGGATAATTTACTTTTTCTTTGTTGATCATATCAAGCAAATCATTACAAATAATAATACTATAATAACATAGTTCTTTCCAGGAAATGTCATCTTGCTGATGGCATCTAAGACTGGATATTATTAAAATCTGACTTTTTTTTTCATCCTGGCTGTACTACAATTTAACACCCCTTGAAGAGAGACAACATGGAGAGATGTTCTGGCTTGGGATCAATATTTCAGGCTGGTGGTCAGATAAAAGCTCTGATAGAACTCATTCCAAAGATTTTCCGTGCAAACTCAAATTCCTTGTTCTGTGTTGACTCAAGCTGCTTTATAAAATACCTCTATAAAAATAGGCTATTGAGGCAGTTCAGAATTAAATAGAAAAACAAATCTTATTTGTTTTTCACTTTCCAAATATGTATAATCCAAATCACTTTATTATCCTTTAATTAATGGGATAATTAACTAGTATAAAACTTAATGTAAAAACATTATTACAAGTTCCATTCTGACATAAAATCACTTGCCTCCGTCTCGTATTTCATTTACTTTTATTCCATCTGTTTTGATGTTTGACCATCACACAGAAAGAAGTTCTCCTGGATTAAGGAAGGAAATGGTGCTCATACAAAATGAACTATGCAAAATCTTTGTAAGTTAATACTTGTTTCCAAGAGAACTTTGTAGCACATGTTTAGTAAATCACTTCTCCAAAAAAATGGCAAGGAGTCCTGCTTTGGCAGTAAGTGGATAACAAGAAAGAAAGTGTAAAGTCTAGGAAAGAAATGTTTCATTTTAATGTTAGATATACCTGGCTATAATTACAGAATACTCAGTCAAAAGTAACAAATAATATAGGGATTTCTATTTCACTTATCCAGAAGCCTGTTAAAAGGGAGCAGGTTACAGAATTGATAGCATAACTCAGTAATGTCAGCGCTCTGAGTCAGGTAGTAGCCACTGAATACTTCATTCATTCATTCTTCATTCACTGTGCCTGTAAATATTCCCTTAGGCCACCTCTGCGCCAGCCCAGGTCCTTGGAGACGCACACAGCGCTGATTTGGAGGCTCACACAATGCAAGGCTCTGTGGCTGAAACAAGCAAGAGGTGCGATAGGGTCTATGTTGTTGAGACGCTCACTCCCTTTTTTATCAGGAAAAGGCTCATGTAAACGAAACCAAACTAAAATAGTCTGACACAATAGGCAGGCATGCATTTGTCACAGACTGTACCCATCTGGGTATGGACCTTGGCAAACTTAAAGCAGAAAAGGAATTTTCTGGAAAGTTTTGGGTAGCTCACAAAACTGACTGAAAGGCTAGAGAACTGTGTTTGATGAACGACACAAAGCCAAAGGAATCCACAACCAAGGTCACATAAAAGGAACTGCTTTGGGTGCAAAGCCACCACCGGACATCAGGTATGAGACACTGCCAATGCCAGATGGATTCTAAATTGTCCTGGTTTTGTTGCATCGTGCCCCGCCCCCCAAGATAAGCGTTCACCTCTGTGAGCTTGCTACCTACCAAGCCTGGTTCTAGGCAAGCCACCTTTCTCTCAATCCTCATGATAATACTCTGAAGAAAGTAATTGTCCCATTTTACAGGTTAGGAGACTGAGTCTCACAGAGATCAAGAACTTTGCCTGAGGGCACAGGGCTGGTAAGTGAGGGAGCTGCAGCTCACACCTGGACAGCCAGGTTCCACCTCCTCACCTGTCTCTCAAAGTCCAGATGGGAGGCTCTGATTCCTGCCCCAATGTCCTACACCCTAACTGTCAGGAGTCAGGAAAAGCACATATGTGACCTCTTTGGCTTCCAAAATTCACACACAACTGACTCTCCAACATGAGAAGGGATTTCAAACTTTGGCAAGAAAAAAATGTACAAAGGTCACTCCAAAGACTACAAATGATAAACCTTTGTGACAAATTCTAAATATAGTCTTTTTTGCATTGAAATCTTTTTACCAGTTTTAGTTCTCATCCGGGACCCTGGCTCTCAAAACTTTATTTCTTTTATAATTCCATAAATATGAATTACTCTGAATTTGCTCTCTGACAGCATTCCGGTAGCCAACGTAGGCAACTGACTTTATTAGTTTTCTAATAATACTATGAGCACTGGAGCAAAAGAATCTCATTCATCTCTGACTGCTCTTAATATTTGTTTTTCATTTCTAAGGACAAATATTCTGAAAGGAAGTTTCTGATGACTGGAAGGGACATAATGTTATTTCTTTTTAAGCTGACTTTCATTAGGAAAACTTTGTACGGAGTTAAGCTGGCGTCTTGTCATATCCTGACAGGAATGTGATCTGGAAGCCACGGTTGACTTCCCTGAAGTCAAACTCAAAACTTCAAAAGTGTACTCAGAAAAGCTCTAGTTTTTCTTGATAATTATAATGGTCCATAAACTTAATTTCTTTGAAGTTTAACAGGGAGCATTTTCTGAGAAAATGTGTTCCATGTACTTATTCTTCACCTAGTAAAATCGTTCTTGTTTCTCCTAAAAATAACTCAGTTGAGAATTCAAGGATACCTTTAAATCTATTTGATTCTTTTTTTTTTTTTTGCTATTTTGAAAACTTATCTAAAATGTTTTATTTATAAGGTAACACATTTTACCTTCCTTTAGCAAGAATGATGGATTAAATTATTTTCATTTTCTCTTCTTACTTTCTGTATTTTTATGCACCTCTATAAATCCATAAGTACTTCATTTAGAAGACATTTGCTAGTAATGTTAAGTCTACAGACATACTATCCGATCTTTTGATTTTTGATTTCTTAATCAACAAAATGAGAAGATTGGCTAGAGATGACCTCTAAGGTAACTTTCTATAGTTAAGCTTAACTTTCAAAGAAAATCCTATTTAAGAAAACTTAAACTTATTTATCATAAGGACTCTAGGTCAGTCCTACGCTGTACTTTAAGGAAGAACACAGTAAATATCAAAGTCACTCTTTAGTGGACACAAACCAACATTGTTTTACTCAGTTTAATTATCTGCTATTACTTAAAATTCCTTCCTTAGGGTCACTATAAGTCATCAAAAGGCCAAAGAAAATTAATATTTATTCTGCCTTTGGCCCTGAAATCTGTATGGTGAGCTTTCCTATCTTTCCTCTGGGGATCCTTTCAACGTTCCTTCCCACGTTGGTGGAGTTAAAAGTTTCAAAAAGCTTCTGTATGGTCTGAACTCATAAAATGACCTATCACTTGGAACAGCATCCTAAAATACATCAATAAGAGTGACTTTACCCAATATGTTCAACACCGAATTTTGGGCAAATATGTTGAGTTTGAGAGGTACAGCTTTAAATTATGCAAAATTCGGGTGGTAATGTAAAGATTTCATTTATAGATATCTTTTACAGACATAATGGAGATTTCGTACTATGTAAAACAACATTTATACAGTTAACAATCTACCAGGTAGGACTTTAAATATTTTGTGACCTTCCTGGCCACACTAATTTGTTTCTGTTATTAGATTCAATTTTCTTTTGCTCCTAAGAACCATGGTTGGTTTTTATACATATTACTTATATGGCACCTGACTTCATGACAATGGCCACAATGGAAGATAATCATCTAATCCTGTAAGAGAGAGGGAATTTAAAATGTGAAAGAATTAAAAAAACAAAACTCATAGTAAAGAAGGCTTTTTATTTTCTAATTTTTTATCGTATATATTTTAGGTATACAGCATTATATTTTGATATACATAGTGAAATAGTTAATATAGTCAAGCAAATTAGCATAGCCATTATCTCACATATTCTTTGTGTGCGTGGATGTGTGTGGTAAGAGCACCTAAAATCTACTTTCCTAGCAAATTTCCAGCATACGATAAAATATTATAATTATAGTCCTCACATTAGATCTCTAGATATGAAGGCCTTTTTAAATGTGACGCAAAATCTGGAAACCAGGCAATAAATAATTGCTAAGCTTGACTACAAATAGGGAGATGTCGGTCAAAGGGTACAAACATTTAGTTATAGCATGAATATAAGTTCTAGAGATCTAATGTACATACAGCATGGTGACTATAGTTAATACTGGGAATTTGCTAAGAGTAGATCTTCATCACAATGAGAGCGTTGTCATCACAAAAAAAAGGTGAGATGATGGATATGTTAATTAGCTTGACTGCGGGAAGCATTACACAGGCACACTTATGTCAAAACACCACATTGTACACCTTAAATATTACATTTTTGTATTGGTCAAACATACCTCAATAACACTGGAGGGGGGTGGGGAGGAAAAAAACTCAACTGCATAAAAATAATGACAGATTGGAAAATATTTGCAATTCCTATCATGGGCAAAAAGCTAATTTTTCTCATATATAACAGTATTCTGAGAATCAATAATAAAAAGAATAACAGGCTGAGTGCAGCAGCTCATTCAGGTAATCCCAGTGCTTTGGGAGGCTGAGGTGAGAGGATCACTGGAGGCCAGGAATTGGAGGTTACAAGCAAGCTCTGATTGCGCCACTGTACTCCAGCCTGGACAACACAGTGAGACCAAAAAAAAGAACAACAAGCCAGTGGAAAAATGAGTAAAAGATATTATCAAACAGTTCAGAGAAAGGGAAATACAAACAGCTTTCTAACATTTGAAAAGATGTTCAACCTCACTTAAAGTAAAATAAACATTAACATTCAAATTTTACTGAGATTCTTTCTTTCAAAGGTCAGATCTATAAAGATAAAAAGTTTAGGCTCATGACTGTGATCCCAGCACTTTGGGAGGCCAAGGCAGGAGGATCGCTTGAGGCCAGGGCTTTGAGACTGGCCTGAGCAACAGAGCAAGATCCTGTCACTACAAAATAAAAATAAATAAAAATTAAAAGTTTAATAATTTAGTATATTGGTGCATTCTTGTACATCACTGATTGAAATGTAATTGCTTCCCTTATAGAAGCAACTTAATAATAATTACTAAATTTAAAATGTGCATACCTTTCAACCTAACCAATTACACACGCACAAACATACACACGCATCCTACATTTATATCCACACACCTATAAATGATATGTTTTAAGGTTATTCATTAACTACATTATGAAATGAAGTAACAAAATAGCAAGAGTACCCTGAAGTCAATCAAGAGCAGGCTGATTAAGCACATTATTTAATAATTGGAATGGAATGCTAAAGAGCTGTTTTTGAAAAAAACAAAAAGAATTAGGAAGCTCCTTATCCTCTAGTGTGCAATAAAAATTAAGATATCCTTTTCAGGAGGAGAAAAGCAAGATGCAGAATACCATCTGAGTAACAATGGGGGAAAGGAGTCAGACACGTGATTTCCTCAACTGTGGACTGCACATCTCTGGAAGGATGCACGGGACACTGGTAACGTCGTCCTGAAGAGGGGAGCCGAGTGTCTGGGGAACAACAAATTGAAGTGTCACTTTTCAAAAATTTTACATCAATTAAATATTTTTTGCTTATTTATTATTACTAGGCACTGTGATAAACAGGAAAGATTTCTTGCTGTTATGAAGCTACCATCTATGAGATAGAGGAAGCTAACACATATTACATATTAGAAAACCATTATGTATTAATTTGCTTGGCCCTAATCATAAGTGCAACAGACACACAAGGGAATTTGAGACAGAATAGAAAGACTCACGGGGAAGGCGACATCTGAGGTGGCTTTAAAGAGTCCTAAGCTGTGAGTGAGCCCACCTGTCTATGTCCAGAATCCCCCAGTGGGCATTGGTTATGGTATCTTTTTCTTTCTTTCTTTCCTTCTTTCTTTCCTTCTTTCTTTCCTTCTTTCCTTCTTTCCTTCTTTCCTTCCTTCCTTCCTTCCTTCCTTCCTTCCTTCCTTCCTTCTCTTTCTTTTCTTTCTTTCTTCTTTCACTTCTTCCTCCTCCATCTCCTCCTTCTTCTCCTCCTCTTTTTCTTTTTCTTCTTTACAAGTGAGTCTCTTACCATTCAGCTTTCATGGTCATGGATCTTTCAAGCACTTGAATGATAGGCAAGGATGCCCCAACCCCTGGTGATCTTGCCAGCATATTCCCCAGCATAGAATGAGGTCTATTTTACCTGTGTTTTGATCAAGTTTTTACCCAGTAGGCATGATATCATTCTTATGTACCTAAAGCACTGGATGTGGCCACCTGCTATATACTTGGTGATAACAAATTGATTGCAAAGCAAATATTAGGAAGTTTCTATACTTAATATCAAAATTACTACCACAGTAATAGAAGCACAATAGAAGCCTTTCTATATATTTCTGTCTATAGCTTTTTATCTCTTTCCCTCTGATAAGCTGCTGTGAACAAGAAATTTAATTAAAATGCATGTATTTTATGTATGGACACTGAAAGCCCCAGCAGAGTTAAAACCTCAGAATCACTGGCCCTGATTGAGCAGGTGAGAATAGCACACTTCTGGGTTTGACTTGCTCCTTTCATCATAAGATTCCTTCCACTTTCCCACATCAGCTCTGAATTGAAAATTTCTAGTAAATACTAAGTGTGCAACAGAGAGACACACACACAGCTTGCTTCCTACTCTGGAAGTCTTCCTTGTGTCTTTGGCTGGAAAGAACACAGGAATCAAAGCATTTCCTTAAACAATGGAAGCCAAGATAAATCCATTTATTCTAAGAAACAATAGAAATGAAATTTCTACTGGGATCAAATTCAACGCAGCTTATTAGCATTTCTTTCATGTGAAGTATTTGGCTTAGATGTCAGGTTAGGAGTTAGGAAAGGCGAGTCTATTAACCGTTATTCCAAACATGAACGTTCACCAAAGAGTAATTAACTTGTGTTTTGCTTCTTCAAATGCCATTTCTCATTCTTAGTGATCAGCATTAAGTATCCCTATCTTGGACCATAATTTTTGTTTGGTTTTCACATTTTTCAGTTTGACGGTAGGAGCCTTATTCTACAAAAATTTACAAACCAGACCACTCACCAACTGTTGTTAACTCTTTGAGTAATATTTGGATTATTTTATGCTGTATTTTTAATCCATCTTCAATTATATTGTGATCATGAAAAGAGTCAAGTTTCTTGTTGTTTCTATTCAAGATGTAACCTAAGTGGACAGGCGGGGCCACCTAGGAAAATGCCAGAAGATACAATGTTTTCTTTGGAAGGGATGACTAACCTTGTTTATGCATCCAGCACCCAGCAATTAAACCTTCTATTTTCTCCTCAGTAGGTCTGGTACTTAAAATAGAATCCAGTGCAATGTATCTCAGTCTGCTGTTATGACGGAGCTAGACCCAACCAGGTTCTTGTTGGTTCCAGAGGTACAGTCACATCTGCTCTACATATATGGGTTTTTTTTCATGTTTAGTCTCTCTTTTCTTCCCCTGCTCATTTAGCCTCGTGTATTCACCCTTAATACTGAATCTCAGATGGCAATAGCTACCTTGGCTTCATCCCTGCCCCTCTTTCCCCTTCAGAAAGACTCTCTTTCTGTCTTGTATGACTTTAATTCCCCATCACCTTCTACCCCAGAGTCACTTCTTTGGTTGCCCAGGTCTCAAATTTCTGCCATCAAAGATCGGCTTCATGATCTTCTCCCCGCTCACTTCACCTTACACCAACCTCCAATGTCTCTCCTAGTTTTTAGAGCTCTGCTCTCCCGTACTCCTTCTAATTCTACACATCTCCTTCATTTCTTGGCATCGGCCACTATGGTCAACGAAATTACTCTGATAGAACCCTCATCGTGGGCAATCAGAGAATAAGGAAATGTCCATCTTGGGAACTTTCATTTCAAAAGGGCACCTCTACACTTCCCTTTACCCTGGACTCTGTCCACTGAGGTCCTGTACAAATGTCATATTCATTGCTGTGTCCCCAGCATCCAATACTATGGTGCACATATTAGATTCTCAATCAACAAATATTCATGGAATGAATTCCTAGCACAGTAACAAAAGGTATTTCTGCCATTTGCCCACATGATTAAACTAACAATGTTGATTTGTTGGCAAGGTGCAGGTTACCTTCTCTGGTACTCATTCTCCTGCTTTGTGCTTTGCAGGCGTAGCCACATTGTGCAACACAGAACATGCACCCAGGGAGCTACGTGGATTCATCTAAACCTCAATAAATGGCCCCCTCAGTGAGAAAACAGTCTGATAGAAGCCATAAAGGTACCCTCTGAGATCATTATGAAATTCTTGGTTTCCCAAATTAATAGCAACTAAGGTAAAGAAGGCTCAGAAGATTTGCTTCAAGACAATGAAGAAGTTGAAAAATAAGAAATATAGTTGGGCTGGGATGCTGTGAGAACTCCTACTATATTCTTTCCCTAAAACCTTAAAACCTAAAAGTTTATGAAAATACATGAACCTGCTCGTATTAGTTCATTAGGGCTATTATAACAAAATACCATAGACTGGGTAGCTTATAAACAACAAAAAATTAATTTTTCAGAATTTATGGATGCTGGGCAGTCCAAGATCAAGGCACTAGCAGATCTGGTGTCTGGTGAGGGCTGCTTTCTCATACATGGTGACTTCCCTCTGGGTCCTCACACAGTAGACAGGGCAGACAAGCTTCCTCAGTTTCTTTTTTAAGGACACAAATCCCATTCATAAGCGTTCTGCCTTCATGACCTAAGGACCTCCCAAAGGGCCCAACCTCCTAATACCATTGCCTTGGGGCTTAGGTTTCAACATATAAATTTGGGGGAGGTGAGGGACACAAAAATTCAGATCATAGCACAGCTTTAATAAGATCCTTGCCACTAAATGTCCCTAAGATAAAGATGTATAAGTCAATGTATTGCTAAGGAAAAGTTCTATATTATTCTTTGGGAAAACACTGATCAAAACAGCATGGATAATATGATTCTATTTCTATAAAATTGTACAGAGAGAAATATCTGAAAGACATAAAATAAATAAAATGCACAAACCTTAAATGTTCAGCTCGATGAATTTTTGCTTTGTATACACCCATGTGGCTGCCAACCTGATAAAAACATCGGAGATTTCTGGGACTCCAGAAGACTCTCTCACGTCCCTTCTCTGAAGAATGTTTCCTGAAACATTTGGGGGGTGCTTTATTGGGGAGATTTTAGGTGATCTTTGACTTTCTCCTTTATACCATTCTGTTCCTTGAGTGTCCTACATTAGCATTACCTATATAATAAGAAAAATAATAAAGTCATTTTACCTGTACAAGTTTTGAACAGCAGAACAACTAATAAACCAATCTCAGGGGGAAAAATCTTCAGGCATCTGAGTTTCTGAGTCTAGCATTTCAATGTTTAACTCCATTGTAGTCTGAACGTTGTGTCTCCCCTAAAATTCATAGCTTGAAATCCTAATTACCAATATAATGGTATTAGGAAGTGGGCCCTTTGGGAAGTGATTAGGCCATACAAGTGGAGGCCTTGTGAATAGGATTAGTGTCCTTATAAAAGACGATTCAATGGGAAGTTGGCATTCTAAAACCAGAAGAAAGCCCTCACCAGAACCCAACCATGTGACACTCAGACTTCTCAGCTTCTAGAACTGTGAGAAAACAAATTCTGTTGTTTATAAGCCACCCAGTCTATGGTGCTTTGTTATAGCAGTTGGAACTAAGACAAACACCTTTTTTTTTTTTTTTTTTTTTGAGACAGAGTCTCACTTTGTTGCCCAGGCTAGAGTGAGGGCCGTGGCGTCAGCCTAGCTCACAGCAACCTCAAACTCCTGGGCTCAAGCAATCCTGCTGCCTCAGCCTCCCGAGTAGCTGGGACTACAGGCATGTGCCACCATGCCCGGCGAATTTTTTCTATATATATTAGTTGGCCAATTAATTTCTTTCTATTTATAGTAGAGATGGGGTCTCGCTCTTGCTCAGGCTGGTCTCGAACTCCTGAGCTCAAAGGATCCGCCCACCTCGGCCTCCCAGAGAGCTAGGACAAACACCTTTATCATTCTCATTTTTTTCTTTGTGTATTTCTTGCTTCCTTTTTTCCCTCTTAACCCTTTGCACTCGCTTGCTTTTTTCTTAATTCCTTTATTCTACTCAGGATTTAATTTTTTAAATACCCCAGATTTTACAAAGCACAGCAGTAGAATAAAAAACTGGAGTTTCTTTTCATACAAACTTATTTATTTGGATTTTTTTTATATTTCAAATTATTGATACATTCAAAGAGTAATTTTAATCTCTGTAATTTTTACTAACCGTGTCGAGTCACACTCGACATCCAAGTGCAAAGGGTTAATACTTAGCAAAGCTTTTCTTCTCTTTCTAAACGTCTAATCTGTTCAAACCTGGAGGGTAATACGGCCCCACTTCCTGAATCTAATGGAAGGAAGCAGCACAGTCCTGCGACTGGGCATTGTGCAGCCATCTGAAGTCAAAGTGGAATGAGCCCAACCAAGAAGGAGACACAAAATCAGGAGAAAAGAGATCAAAATATAAGATTTATTGCTGACAAGGCAGCTTGGGTCTGTAGCCCAAATCACCCACCTAATACCACTGGCCATGCGTTCAATTCACACAGCCATAAGCTGCCTCGCTACAGAGACAGCACCTTGTGGGGAAATGCTCCAGCCAAGTCTCAGCTTCAGGACACGCTGCTGTGAGAGACAGAGAGAGAGACAGAGAACCAGACTGCTGAGTGCTCAGTGCTTTCTCCCAACATCACTGAGCAGAGAAGTCACCCCGTGAAGGTCAATGAGCAAAGGGCAGAAGTTATCTTCTTAATGTTCCTAATTTTCCCTTTAAGAGACTGAAATAGAAGTTTTCTTACATGCAAACATGAAATACAGCTCCCCTCAACACTCTGGATACATGGTTCACTAAACGATTTTTAAGTTCTCCATAAATTCAGATTCTGTGATTCCCAAAGGAAGGAATTTGGTCTTTTTTTTTTTTTTTCTATCTTTTGCCACAAGGTTTCCTAAAGCATATTAATAAATAAGCAAAAAACAAAACAAATAAGTTCAGCAAGATTAAAAGAAACTGGAATGTATTATATGGAATCTTGTCACTAGAGAACATCTTCAGTCACACACAGAGGGGAACCCCACTGGGAATATCTGCGTTATTGAAAAGCCACAACAAAGAGAAACTGGCTTACTAGTAACTGATCCCTTTTGTGTCTGAACTTCCAAACTCATCTTAACCTCACTGTCAAGACCCGCGATGATTAGTCACCGGAGTTTCTAAGTCAAGCGCAGTTGGCAGTAGATTAAATGCCAAAACTAAAATTCCCACCAAGACTGTTTTTGTAACCTGTGAAACACATTCAAACAATTCAGGACCCATTTCCTGAAAGGATATTCTCAACTTTCCAACTACTCTGCAAACTTAAAATTGGACTAGACCTTCAGATGCAGAGTGTGAGGATCCCGAAAAGGAAATAAATTTTTTCTTCAAGTAAAAAACTTCAGGGTGGAGCGGGAAGGGGAAAAGGTTACTTGATAATAACTTGCTTCCCTTTCAAATATTTCTCAAAAAGACATTATGCATATTTATTTCCTTATTATGTATTTTGTAAGTAAATTCATTTTACTGAAGTTTAGCACACGTGGAGAAAAGAGTACAAATCATGAGTGAATAATTTCATGGATTTTTTTTAGCATGAAAGCATTTGTGTAACCAGACCCAAATCAAAATATAGAACATCGCCAGCACTGCCAAAACTTCCTAGTGTGCCTTCCTTCTCATGACCATCCCCCAAAGGGACCACTATTCTGACTTGGGACGTCACACACTCAATTTGCCTATTTTTGAACTTTATATAACTAGAATCGCACAGCATGCACTTTCGTGTTTCTGAATGCATTTGCTCCATATTATAGTCATGCACCACATAACGTTCTGGTCAAGGACAGACCACACATACAACGGTGGTCCCATAAGATTATAATAGAGCTGAAAAATTCCTATTGCCTAGTGATACCGTAGCCGTCATAACAGCACAGTGAAATAAGTTACTCACATTTTGGGGGATGCTAGTGTGAACAAACCTATTGCACTCTCAGTTGTATAAAAGTATAGCACATATATCATAATTATGTATCACACATAATACTTGATAATGACAACAAATGACTATGTGACTGGTGTGTATATATATATATATATATGTTATACTTTTATTGTTATTGTATTAAAGACCCTCCAGTGAAACAAGATGTGGAGGTGGAAGACAGTAATGTTGACAATCCTGACCCTGGCTAGGCCTAGGCTTATGTATGTGTTTGTATCTTAGTTTTTAACAGAAAAGTTTAACAAGTAAAAAACAAAAATAAATTTTAAAAATAGAAAAAAACTTATAGAATAAGCCCCAACACAGAAATAAAACATTTTTTTCTGTTAAGTAAAGGGCAAGCAACTGAAGTCAGAATAGTTGTACTACACAACTCTAGGAAGACAGACATGTAAAGCAGTGGGACCATGCAGATTGGGGTTGATGTCTAGCGTTATGCGACTTAGGCACACTTCTCAACTTCTCAGGTCTAGTCTTCATTTGTAAAATTGAGGCACTAATACATTCTTCTGGACATTGCGAGGAATTAAAGAACTAGCCCATGAAAACTGCTTAGCCAGGTGCCTGGCACATAGTGCGAGCTTTGATAACTGTGAGTTACAAAGTATAATGATTGTTGTAGTTTGCTAGGGCTGCCATGCAGAGGACCACAGACTGGGTGGCTTAAACAACAGAAATTTACTTCCTCGGAGTCTGGAAGCTAGAGCCCCTCGCCTCACTAAGGATTTAAAAAGGTAAGAAAAGAGCAGCCTGAAAGATTTTAGACGTGGGTGCCCCTGCCCCCGTCCCCTGCCAAGTGGAAGCACTGGAGATGCCTGAGCCTCCCGCTGAGGCTCCTAAGAGGGGCCCCAGGGGGATCTCTCAGTTTGGGGTGTCAGTGGGCTGTTTGTTCTCTGATTCCCAGTTGAGAAATCAAAAGAGAGAGAGGAGATGGCTGGCTCCTGATCAGTGAGCCAAAAATGATGGTGGTGTTGGGTCACCAGCAGTTGCAGAATTTGGGGTGCAAAGGTGAGTTCATGTTTTCTAAGGCACAGATGTGGGCCTCGTATGAGGAGGTTATTTTAGGTCTCACCCACAAGAGCTAGCTACGAAAATACTCCAGCAAGAAAAGAAGTAATCATCAGCTTCCTGGCTGCCAAGGGAAAAGGTAACAAGCTGGACTGCTGAAACTTTATTCTCTACACATGAGAGAAGATTCCAGTAGGGGTAGGTAGAGTCACGCCTAAAGCCTGCTGGCCCCAGGAAACGCTATGCCACCGCATGACAGCACCAGATGATAAAGGACTTCCTTGTTCCCTCACCTCTTCCCTACCCCTGCTTCAGAGTAGCAAATTAAGGGCAGAAGTTGAAAGAGCAAGGAGGAAAGCCAACTATACCTTTAACCAACTGCAGGATTTCCACAGCCTCCCACCTGAGCTGCCTGTGGCGTGGGGAGGGGAGGGGAGACATGGGGCCTTACTTTAAGTCAGTTTGGAAGTTTTGACTGATACCCAGGGTGAGCATGTTAATTATTAAATCAAGATGCTTTGGAATACCTGAGAGTGATCTGAAAACTCATCTGGGTCAGAGGAAGAACTAGCCTCATTCAATAAATTTAACATATTTTTAAAAGATAATTAGAAACTACAATGAGATAACCCTACACACCCATTAGAACAGCTATCATAAAAAAAGCAGATAATACCAAATGTTGGCAAGGATGTGGAGAAACGGAAATCCTCATACATTACTGGTAGGAATATAAAATGGTACAGCCATTTGGAAAACAGTTTGACAGTTCCTTAAAAAGATAAATATAATCTTACCAGGCAACACAATTCCACAACTAGGTACCTACCCAAAAGTGATGAAAATACATGTTCACAAAAAAACTTACACATGAATGGCAGCATCATATATAACATAATAGCCAAAAACTGTACACAATCCTAATGTCAGTCAATGGATTAATGGATGCTGAAAATGTAATATATCCATGTAATGAAATAAAATTCAACAATAAAAGAGACAAATATCATTACATGCTACAGCATGAATGAACATATCAAAAACATCATACTGACAGACACCCAGGGAGAATGTCATCTGACAATGCAGCCAGTCACAAATGACTACATACTGTATGATTACATTTATATGAAATGTCCGAAAAGGGGGAAATCTATAGATTTGCAGATTGGTGTTACTTGGGGCGGGCGGGGGGCGCCCCCGAGTCGTGATTGACTGCAAACAGGCACCGGGGAACTTGCTGGAGTGATGGAAACATTGTAAAACGGATTGTGGTGATCACTTCACAACTCTATAAATTAACTTACAATATTAAATAATTGAATTGTATGCTTATAATGGATACATTTTATAAAATGTAAAATTATCCCTCAGTAAGGCTATAAAAACAACCAACATGGGATCGGAGGTAGGAAGGTATAGATGAAACTAGTTGGCAATATATTTATAATTGTTGAAGCTAGAGGATTGACAACAGGTTTCATTATATTCTTCCCTCTATTTTTATGTCTGTTTGAAATTTTTCATGGTAAAAAGTTAAATGATGATAAGCAGTAAAATTTAAATTGCATTATAAAGACACACTCTGTTAAGTATTCAATATAATTTAATATAAATATTACATATACCTTTAATTTTCAAGCCATACATTAAAGGTATATTCAACAGAAAGTTGGCCAAGGAGATGCAAGTGACTGACGGGAGGAAGATCTATATTTACATGTTGTGTCCAACGACTTTAATAGGCCTAATACAAACCAAAAATCATGGTGTCAAGAAATCATAAAGCTAAAAGAAGCTTAGAGGGGTCACCAGATGACCTCTGCTTCTCACACAATAAAGCCATCTTTTCTTTTCCAAACATTTAGAGCTGAACATAGGAGAGTTATTCAAAATCCCTTTGGTATTTTAGGTCAACACCATCTGGCTGTATTAACGAATACTTTCCTTTAATCTGCTAGTAGCCAAGTCAAAGAATATTAAGAAACCAGAAGCAAGTTATGCATCCATTATATGCTTGGCTTTTAAAAGAGAGAAGAAGTTAATGGAGGAAAATCATTGAGGAATTAAATACATGTACTATTCGAGAGTTTTAAAAGAGACTGTTTAAGATATGACAGAATCCAATTGGCTGATGGGCCAGATGTACCTGAACACCCATAGTTGCTAACTAGAGAAAGGGCTCATCTGGAGGGCTTGCCATGCAATAGTTGGCAGCAAGGCAGCACCATCTGTTGGGAAGAAGAAATGTCAATCACCAGTTAAGCACTTTTGATAGATAAGAAAAATGTCAAGTCTAAGAGGGCCTGATAAAGAATCTTGTTAGAAGGCCGGGCGCGGTGGCTCACGCCTGTAATCCCTAGCACTCTGGGAGGCCGACGTGGGTGGATTGCTCCAGGTCAGGAGTTCGAAACCAGTCTGAGCAAGAGCGAGACTCCGTCTCTACTATAAATAGAAAGAAATTAATTGGCCAACTAATATATAGAGAAAAAAATTACCCGGGCATGGTGGCACATGCCTGTAGTCCCAGCTACTTGGGAGGCTGAGGCAGCAGGATTGCTTGAGCCCAGGAGTTTGAGGTTGCTGTGAGTTAGGCTGACGCCACGGCACTCACTCTAGCCTGGGCAACAGAGTGAGACTCTGTCTCAAAAAAAAAAAAAAAAGAATCTTGTTCGAATCAGAAGCCACGAGTTCAGAGGAAAAAGTACCAAATTGTGTTAACACAGCACATTGCCCATGGAAACAATCTGTGGAGTCTGGATTGTCAAACACACACACACACACACACACAAAATCTGGAAGTCATTTAATGTTTGAAATGTCTGTGAAATGTCACCACCTTTACTTCTTTCCACTACTTTAAACTCTGAAACAGCTACTCATAGTCATGCAGAATCCACTCCTCTGACTTCCTGGAAGTTTCTGATCTTGGTAGTTATAACTCTCCTGAAGACTGCTGCCAAGTCGGAGGGGACTGTCAATAACTCTGTACAGTGTATTAAAATCCTTTTTCAGAAACAAACGAATAAAAAACATGAATAAATAGACTTCCCTATGGCAATATAAATCCTTGGAAAAGAGCATATGTTTGTTTTATATTTTGAGTAAAATTCCTAGCCTCTACTATTACACTATATAAGCGTGTTAGCACCAAACTGCCTCAACCTCCTACTTGAGCTCAATAAGTATAAGAGGCGGCAAATTGTATTATCACTACTCACAATGACCCAGAAGTCAGTCCTTAGAGCTAAATTCTTTTCGCCAGCATTTCAAGTTCCTAAAAACTCGATGCTTCTAAAATCATTCTCTGTGCTAAAAATAGATAGTTCCAACCATAGCCAGAAAGTTTTCCAGTTTGTTCCTGGAAAATACCAGCTATTGTGCAAAACAGGCATTTTTTAAAATCCGAGTAGCACGCCAGCCTTTTTAAATCCAGAAATCCTGTCCTTCAAATTTATTTGCCCTAAGTTTATACTTAGTTTTGAAAGAAAATGTTCTGTAAGAGTCAAAGTACCTATACTACAAAAAGTTCAGGCATCTTTCATAGTAAAGAAATACACCATATGAAATTCTCCCAAAACACCCTATCTATAGTTTCTGGGTCCAACATGCTAACCATTGTCTAATCGCTTGTAGTTTTGAACTCTGAGATGCATAGTTGATCACTCTGTCCTACTTTCCACTGTCTGTACAACTCAGGAAGAATCCATTTGAAAGAGTCAATGGAAAAGTTATCATTTAAAACTGGGTACCTGGGGCAACATGTCTTGTGGCAAAAGGAAAGAAGCAAAAATGGATGTGGAGTAGCTGGCTCCCACGAGAAAATCCTAACTCCAGTGAGAGCCGGCAAACATCACAACACATGGCATCCTTCTCCCTTCTCTTGGCAGACATTGCTACTCAGTAAGAACTGAGCCTTTACCTGGCCTCAAGATCCAGTTCAACCATTGCTCACACACTGTCATCTTCAAAGTGGGAAGATACAATCATCCGTAGTATAGGAAGAAAATGTCAGACTGTCTAGTTTATTTTATTTTTTTAGAGACAGGGTCTTACTCTGTCATCCAGGCTGGAATACAGTGGTGCAATCGTAGTTTACCGTAACCTCAAACTCCTGGGCTCAAGCGATGCTCATCTTAGCTTCCCAAGAAACTACGACTACAGGTGTTCGTTACCATACTCAGTTAATTTTGTGTGTGTGTGTGTGGAGGTGGGGGTATCCTTGTGTTGCCCAGGCTTGTCTCGAACTCCTAGCCTCGAGCAATGCTTCAACCCTGGTCCCACAAAGTGCTGGGGATTATGGGTGAGCCACCTCACCTGGCCTATTTCTAGTATAATTTCTACTTTTGCAAATGTTTTCTAGTATATGTAATAAATCACCATAGTAGCAATTTATAAATGTGTGTGTGTGTGTGTGTATATATATATATATATATATATATATAGGTGAAAGTGAATAAATCATATGTTTTACCAATAGAAATAAGAAAAATTTGGAGTCCACTATTTTAAGAAGCCATATAAGAGATAAAATTTAATTGTCATTAACAGTCTAGAATCTCTTTAAAATATACAAAGCATCTTTCCCAAAAAAAAAAAAAAAAGAGAAGAAAAAGAAAACACCTTGATTTACTACTTTATTTCTGGTCAAAAACTTGGTAAGTTGGATCCAGAAACTGTAGATAGCATTTTTGGGAGGATTTCATACAGTATATTTCTTTAATGTGAAAAACATCTGATCTTTTTTGTAATACATCTACTTGGACTCTTCAAGAGTACATGTACTCTTGGACTCTTTAGAACATTTTCTTTCAAAACTAAGTGAAAACTGGGGCTCATAAATTTGAAGAACAGAAAATACTATGGTCGTAATCAATCTGTTCCCCCACGCTCATGACCAAAATAACAGTGACTGTGTCAAAATCCTGTTTTTCTCCCAACCTGAAACCACACTTCTCTCAAACCACACTTCTCATTTAGTGACTACAGCAATGAACAGGCTTCTTGAAATATTTCATTCTTTAGAATCTAATTATACCATCAACGTCACTAGGAAAAAGGATTTAACCAACAGGATTTTGCTTACCAGGGTCTCATCTGTCCATATACAGATTGTGATGGCCATTCACAGCATTCACCAAGTATGTCCAGTTCTCTACCTTCTGGCACAAGGTGGGACAGTCCTTCCTGGGTGCATTAGGGGTGGGGCCATATGACTGGGTCTGGCCAATAGACTGTGAGCAATGTCACTTCTATTCTGGAGCATTTCTCTCTGAGTGCAGGATCCTCCAGGCTTCTCCCTTTGTCCCTCTGGCATGGTGACCATGTTCCTCATCAGCCTGTATAATTAAATCCCTATGGGCAAAGCCCCTCTGCCAACCTGCTAGGAAATGAAGCATGAGTGACAAATAAACCTGTGTCTTTTTAAGCCACTGAGATTTGGGGGTTGGTTGTTAGCAGAGCAATATCTGGTCTGCCCCAAATGACACCTGGAGGGTGACCTGAAATTCCACATAAAACCTAAGTCATAACACTTTACATAAAGCTTTGGTTAATAAATTAGTGGATATTGCAAGACATCCAGCCTGACTATAAAAACCATAGGAAGTTCTCTTTAATAAATTCCCTAAAGAGACAAATTGACCTTATCTTCCATTCCTGCAATTTCGAAAGGGGGAGTTTCATCCTTCAAAATTTCAAAAGGGAGTCTTTGCTTCAGGAGCCAGGTTGGCCCACTCAGATGGCAAGAAGCAGGAAGCTGTCCTGAGTGAGCTTCACTTGGAATTACATCATCCTGAGACCTCTGCTAAGGAAGAGCTGGGAAAGTTTGTAGAACCACAACCAGCTACTCTTTGGATTTTTCCTTATTTTAAATGAAAGGAGAATTAATTGGATGTCATCAATTCCAAAATGAAGTCTGTCTAAATTTCACAGGCGATCAGTGTCCTAATATATTCTGATACTGTTTTATTTTCTTCTTAAGTGATGATATTTTCACTCTATGAAGAAAAAAAAGGTCTGCACTAGGCTATGCCTAAAAGCCTGTTATAGGCTGAATTGTGTCCCCCCAAAAATTGATATGTTGAAGTCTTAATCCCCAATAGCTCAGAATGTGATATATTTGGAGATAGGATCTTTATAGGGGTGATTAAATTAAAATGAGGTCAAAGGGTGAGCCCTAATCCAGTATAACTGATGTCCTTAGAGGAAGAGGGAATCTCAACACAGACAGGCGCAGAGGGAATATGATAGGAAGACACAGGAAGAAGATAGCTCATCTCTAAGCCAAGAAGAGAGTCCTGGAACAGATCCTTCCCTCCGCCTCAGAAGGAACCAACCCTGCCAACATCTTGATCTTGGACGTCTGGCCTCCAGACTATAATACAATAAATTTCCATTGTGAACGCACCCCAGTCTTGGTGCTTTGTTAGGGCAGCCCCAGCAGACTAATTGGATAACTCCCACAGGAACAGAAGGCAGCACAATGCGTCACTCAACCTGTCAGCCTCCATTTCCTCATTTGTAAAACGTGATTTTTATATATTTTTTTATGTTTTAACTATTGACAAAAAGTGTATATATCTATGATGTACATCATGTTGTTTTGAAATATGTATACAATGTGGAATGGTGAATGAGCTAATTAACATAAACATTACCTCACATACTTATCTTTTTGTGAGGTGAGAACACTTAAAATCTACTCTCTTAGCACTTTTCAAGAGGACAATACATTGTTATTCACTACAGGAACCATTTTATACGGTAACCCTCTTGAACATCTTCCTCCTATCTAACTTAAATGTTGTGTCCTTTGACCAACATCTCCCCAATTCCCACCAAATCCCAGGCCTGGTAACCACCATTCTAGTCTCCGAGGTGGACTGTTTTAGACTCCACATACAGGCATAACTTGGATATATTGTGGGTTTGGGTCCAGACCACCACAATAAAGCTAATATCACAATAAAGCATGTCACATAATTTTTTTTGTTTCCCAGTGCATATAAAAGTAATGTCTATACTATATTATAGTCTATTAAGTGTGCAATAGCATTATGTCTAAAAGAAAATACATTCCTTAATTTTAAAAGACTTTATTGCTAAAAAAAAAAAAAAATGCTAACAATCATCTTAGCCTTCAGCAAGTCATAATCTTTTGCTGGTGGAGGGTCCTGCCTCAGTGCTGATGGGTGCTCACTGACCAGGGTGGTGGCTACCAAAGGTTGGGGTGGCTGTGGCAATTTCTTAAAATAAAACAATGAAACTTGCCACATTGATCGACTCTTCCTTCCACAAAAGATTTCTCTGTAACTTGTGATGCTGTTTGATAGTGCTTTACCCACAGTAGAGCTTCTTTCAAAATTGGAGTCAATCCTCTCAAACTCTGCCACCGCTTTAGCCTCTAAATTTATGTTACATTCTAAATCCTTTGTTGTCCTTTCAACAATCTTCACCGCATCTCCCCCAGGAGTAGATTCCATCTCAAGAAACCTCTTTCTTTGTTCATTCATAAAAAGCAATTCCTCATCCATTCAGCTTTTATCATGCAGCAATTCAGTCACATCTTCAGGCTCCACTTCTAATTCTAGTTCTCTTGCTATTTCCACCACATCTGTAGTTACTTCCTCCATTGAATCCTTGAACCCCGCAAAGTCATCCGTGAGGGTTGGAATCAACTTCTTTCAGACTCCTGTTAATGATGATATTTTAATCTCCTTCTGTGTATCATGAATGTTCTTCATGGCATGTAGAATAATGAATCCTCTTCAGAAGGTCTTCGATTTGCTTTGCCCAGATCCGTTAAAGGAATCACTATCTATGGCAGCTATGGTCTTACAAAATATATTTCTTAAATAATAAGACTTGAAAGCCAAAATTACTCCTTGACCCATGGGCTGCACAAGGGATGTTGTGTTAGCATACATGAAGACAACATTCATTTTCTAGCACATTTCCATCAGAGCTCTTGGGTGACCAGGTGCATTGCCAATGAGCAATAATATTTTGAAAGGAATCTTTTTTCTGAGCAGCGGTTCTCAACAGATGGGCTTAAAATATTTAGTAAGCCATTCTGCAAACAGATGTGTGGTCATCCAGGCTTTGTTGTTCCACTGACAGAGCACAGGTGGAGTTCATTTAGCATAATCCTTAAGGGCCCTAGAATTTTCAGAATTGTGAGTGAGCATTGGCTCCAACTTAAAGTCATCAGCTATATTAGCCCCCCCTAGCAACAGAGTCAGCCTGTCCTTTGGAGCTTCGAAGCCAGGTATTGACTTCTCTCTAGCTATGAAAGTCCTAGATGGCGTCTTCTTCCAGTAGAAGGCTGTTTTACCTACATTGAAAATCTGTTGTTTAGTGTAGCCACCTTCATCAATGATCTTAACTAGACCTTCTGGATAACTTGCTGTAGTGTCTATATCAGCACTTGCTTCTTCACCTTGCTCTTTTATGTTATGGAGACAACTTTTTCCTTAAGCCTCATGAACCAACCTCTGCTAGCTTTAAACTTTTCTTCTGCCGCTTGCTCACCTCACTCAGCCTTCACAGAAGTGAAAAGATTATGGCCTTGCCCTGGATTAGGCTTTGGCTTAAGGGTATGTTGTGGCTGGTCTGATCTTCTATCCACACTACTCAAACTTCCTCCATATCAGCAATAAATGTGTTTTACTTTCGTATCATTCAGTGTTCACTGGAGTAGCACTTTTAGTTTCCTTCAAGAACTTTTCCTTTGCATTCACAGCTTGGCTAACTGTTTGGCACAAGAGGCCTGGCTTTTGGCCTATCTTGCCTTTCAACATGCCTTCTTCACTAAGCTTAATCAATTTTAGCTTTTGATTTGAAGTGAGACACATGCAGCTCTTCCTTTTACTGGAACACTTAGAGGCCACCTGGAGGTTTATTGGTTGGCCTAATTTCAATATTGCTGTGTCTCAGAGAATAGCGAGGCCTGAGGAGAGGGAGAGAGATGAGGAAACAGCCAGTCAGTGCAGCAGTCAGAACACACACATTTATCAGTTAAGTTCACTATCTTATAAGGGCATGGTTCATGGCACCCCAAAACAATTACATTACTATCATCAAAGATCACTGATCACAGATCATAACAGATAGAACAATAATGAGAAAGTTTGAAATATTGCAAGAATTACCAAAATGTGACACAGAGACGCAAAGCGAGCACATGCCGTTGGGAAAGTAGCACCAACAAACTTGCTTGATGCAGAGTTGTCACAAGCCATCAATTTGTAAAAAACACAATATCTATAAAACACAAAACAGTGAAGAACAATAAAACAAGGCGTGCCTGTATAAGTGAGATCAGCAAGTATTTGTCTTTCTGTGCCTGGCTTATTTTACTTAACATAATGTCTTCCAAGTTCATCTATGTTGTTGCAAATAACAGGATTTTCCTTCTTTTTAAAGGTTGGATGACATTCTATTGTGTAGTATATATACCACATTCTCTTTATCCATTCACCCTTTACAGACTCTTAGGTTGATTATCTTGGCTATTGTGAATAATGTTGCAGTTAACATTATTAATGTTAATTGAGTGCATATATCTCTTCAACATACTGATTTCATGTTTTTTGAATACACATGCAGTATTGAGATTACTGGATCATATGGTAGTTCTATTCTTAATTTTTTGAGGAACTTCCGTACTGTTTTCCATAACTGCTGTACTAATTTACATTCCCATTAACAGTGTGCAAGGATTCCCTCTTCTCCACATCCTCTCTAACACTTGTTATCTTTTGTCTTTTTGATAATGCTCATTCTAACAGGTATGAGGTAATATCTCATTACAGTTTTAATTTGCGTTTCTCTGATGATTTGTGTTGTTGAGCATTTTTTCACATACCTTTTGGCCATTTGTATGTGTCCTTTTAAGAAATGTCTATTCAGATCCTTTGCCCATTTTTTAATCATATTATTTGTCTTCTTACTATTGACTTGTTTGTGTTCCTCATATATTTTGGATGTTAACCCCTTATCAGATATATGGTTTGCAAAATATTTTCTCCCATTCTGTAGGTTGTCTCTTCACTCTGTTGATTGTTTCCTTGGCTATGCAGAAGCTTTGTAGTTTGATGTAATCCCATTTGTCAATTTTTGTGTTTATTGCCTATAACTTGGGTTATCCCAAAGTTTTTTTCATATCCAAAAAAATCATTGTCCAGACCAATGTCATGGAGTTTTCCCCCTATATTTTCTTCTAGTAGTTTTACAGTTTCAGGTCTTACACTTAGGTCTTTATTCCATTTTTTGAGTTGATTTTTATATGTGGTATGAGAAAAGGGTCTAATTTCATTTTTCTGCATGTGAATAACCAGTTATTCCATACCATTTATTGAAGAAACAATCCTTTCCCCATTGTGCGTTCTTGTCCCCTTTTGTCAAAAATCCATTGACCATAAATGTGTGGATTGTATTAATAAAATGTTACTAATAATTGCTTTGCCTCACTCTGAGGCTTGCCAGTTTCTAAGGAGACATGATATCTGAGAATGATTAAACAGGTGAGTGACATTATTAGAGGGACTGTTTACGGATATTTATTGTGAGTCAAGATGGATTATATTGTCCTACAGTTTCTTGAGTCAAATTGTTTTTGACACTGCTTTATGGTTTCTTATTTCCTCTTTCTAATTTTTCTCTTCTCCATTTACAGAGTGTTGACACCACACATAGAAGAGTCCAGGCCAAGGCAAAACTGTAAGCTTCATTCTCTCACCTCTAGACATTTCTCCCTTCCTCTGGCCACCTTCCTTTTCTTTGATTCAACTTAAGGTACCTGAAATCACCTGAAGTTTGTTCTTGCTTTCGTTACTGTCCTTTATATCTTTGTACCTCAGGACATAGCTTCTGTATTTACCAACTTGCCAGTCAACTGGCCTGTAAGATAATGTATGCTAACGAAGGCCTGACCTGTCTGGTCAGGTGGTGGCCTTCTGTCCTCACCTGTACCATCACTAATCAGGAATCAAATGGCTAAGGTTTTGGAACAGACAGGAAGGGAGAACAGTATTTGGGGAAAGAGGGTTTGAATCACATTCAGCAGTCACACTCACCACTACCCTCACAGCCCATACATGGGCAAAGCTTCGGTAGTAGCCAAAGGTCCTGGCCAGGACAGGGTGACACTTGAGCTGGAAGCCTGACCCAGACCCGGGAACTAGAGCAGGGGTAAAAAAGAATGGTCCCAGCAACTCTGAGCAAAGCAAAGGAAAATATTGTCTCTTATTTTTTTTCCTTTCAGCGCTAGAAAATATATGTTTGGTGTCTGCTTGCCAAAAAGCAGGTTTTGGAATTTATGTTGTCAGTCTGGAGTTTTGAAGTCCCAAAGGATATGAAGGAAATGTTATGTAGATTGAGTATGCACATGTGTTTGATTTTAAAATGCTAACTGTGGCCTAGTTAAGACTTTCTGGTTTTGTGATGATGCGTTTTCCTGTTATAGTTTTTGTTTGGTTTTATTTTCAAATATGTGGAAAACATGACATTTACAGGGATGAGAGTCTAGGTAGGAGGGAGATCCAGGGAAAAGGAATCAAAACAATCCTGGAAACTCCCCTAAAAATTTTCAAGCATCTCAAAACACATGACCATGGAAGTGTTGGTAGGTGAGGAATTAAGGGAGGTTTTCCTGTGAATCACGTATTTCCTTGTTATCACAACAACCCTTCCTGTCAGCGTCAACAGTACATTTAGAGTGGAGTTGAAGAGCCAGGTCTTATTCGTGAGAAAACCCAACTTAGTCATGAAATAATAATTTTCAGTTCTTTAGTATAGCAAAGGATATTCTGGAAGACTACAGAATATGGACAAAGTGTCCGAAGTTTGCCAAAAGATTTTTGAAAAAATTTTAATTTTTGATATACAAATAATTCTTGCCTCTTGTCAAAACAAAGTTCACTTATTAATCTTTTACAGAACTATTATGTGAACATTATTATGTTAGGTACAAAATACACACAAAGCGTGCCCGCTGCCCTGAGAGCTTTAGAAAGACCTTCTGGTAAACCGTGTGGGAGCTGACAGAGAACCAAGGTTTGATGGCTTGAGAAGAGAAAGTAATAAAGTCACTGGATCTACTTTGCTCTCTGCAGCCCCTGTTGAATGACAAAGTCTACCAGAAGCCACAGCCCCCGCACCCACCTCTCCACCTGCTGGTCCTATAGTTTGCTTTCTTAGTGGAAAAGGAGCTGATAGTGCAGCTGTTGCTACCCACAGCCATACATGCATTTGGCTGCGTTGGTGATAAAATGGATGCTGGAAGGGCTCCCTGTCCAAAAACCTGCTACATGACTTGAGGTAGGGCTATACTGGCAGGGCAGTGAAGCAGAAAGAGCTTGGACTCAGTTATCAGCAGACCTGAGTTCAAATTCCAGCTCTTCTGTTACTATGTCACTTCTTCTGTGATCCTCTATCTCCACATCTGTTAAATGGGGATGATGTATGTGAAATCCATGAGACAATAGGAATTCATTCCATATTATTTTCTCTCCTTACTTTTCAGAGTCTACTAGTGCATATACTGCAGAGTTGAGTAACAGCCTCAGCCCTGACCGTGTGGCATACTGAATGTCTCTGGTGAAGTTAGTTTTCATCTAGAATATTGGTGATCTTTAATCATCCAAGGATGAAATCCCTTCAGTTTGTAAGGTTTCTCTTACAATTTTTTTGCTTGCTTTCATAATCTTCTCACTTCTTTACACCCTCCTGGGGAATTAAGGACTATATCTTATTTATTTTTGTATTTGCTATGCACAGTGTAGAAGTTACTCGATTCAGACTAGCCACATTAAGCCTTCAACAGCCACGTGTGGTTACTGGCTACCATGTTAGACAGGGAAGCTCGATTTTTTTTTTTATATCTGTATTACATTACATAGGACAGGTCCAAATTTCTGGTCCAAGTAGTCTGATGAGTTCGTTTACTGATATCTGTCATATGGTCAAAACATACACCTATAATCAAGCAGAAAATAAATGTGACTAGATGGATGTTTTCTCTATATGACACTGGCTCAACCAATAAGCCAAGATGAACCTTAATAGGAAAACATTAAAGCAATTCCATTGAAAACAGGAAAAAGAACAAGGGTTTCCTTTACCACCAATATTACTTAACACAGTACTAGAGGTAGTAGGGAGAAGAACTAGACTAGAAGAAAACATAATGGTCATACAAATTGGAAAGGCAGATATAAAAGTATCACTATTTGAAGATTTCATTATTCTTGGCCATACATCCCATGTAAATCAACTAAAAAGCTATTTAAAATAAGAGAAAGCAATCGATTGACTAGATATAAAAATTAATATGCAGAAATCAATAGTCTTTATTTGTATCAGCAACAATCATTTTGAAGCTATAAAGGTGGTTTTATTTAAAATAACAAACAAAAATAAAATACTTGGATATTAGAGATGAAATGTTCAAGACCTACAGGAAGAAAATCTTAAAACACAACAGGAGATTAAAAACAGATTGGAAACAGAAAGGCAGACCATGTTCGTGGGTAGAAAGATTCAATAGTTATAAAAATTATAATTATTAAAGAGATTCAAGAGAAATGACATGATTTTGCAAGTGTTTGGGGACATCTAGGGTTTGGAGTCCACACCTAGCTGAACATGCGTGGCAACAGCAGGGTGAATGAGCTGCTCCATCCAGCCCATACCCAGAGGACCTCAGTCGGATGGAAGAATTTCAAGGTATTAATACCAGCCTTGACTTCAGTCTGGCTGCCTTTGCAGGATAACCAAAACATCTACAGCAGTTCCCCAGGTCTGTCTCTGCACCAGCAGTAAATCCATGTAAAGCAAAAGGAATGCAGGAGGAAGAGATGAAGTTGTAGAAGCAAAGGAGATAAACTCTAATCCCAATGTCTTCACTTAACAACTATTGACTTTATGCAGCTCACTTTACCTCTTAGAGCTTCAGCTTCCTCATCTGTAAAGCAAAGATTAAAAATGCCTGCTACCTGCTTCACAGGGTTGTGGTGAGGATACAAACTGAAGTATGAATGTGCTTTGGAACTTAAAACCTGTTCATTACTGTTCAGTTTATTATCCAACAAGGATAACTTCCATGTTTAACTTCATGTTTAGTTGAACATCGTTAATAACACAGCTCTAAGCCCGAGATGAATAAAATAAATGTAAACTAAATTCTCAGGTTGGGTGGTTGGTTTGTTTTTTATGGAGCTTCAAGGAATAGACCTTCTTGGGAGCAAACCATTTCCAACTTCTTAGAGCACTGTCAGCTGTGGTTTCAAATAATTACCTAGAAACATTGGTTTCCGCCCTCCTCTTCCTCTCCTATTGTCTCTTTCTCCTCCTGGAAAGTGCAGAACTGTTTGGACAAGAATGTATGCAGAATACCTTGAAACCGTTCACCTACACAGACTGTGTATGTTCTTGACTCCCTGGAGGACCGCTACTCGACAGGCCCCAGAATACAACAAAAGTGAGAAGTAAAGTTTTGTTGCATTAAAGTCCCCTGGAACTCAGGGTTTGTTTGGTTCCACAGCATAGTCTGCCCAATCCTGACTCATAGCACTCGAGTTTTGTGAGTGAAGTGGGGGTCAGAAAGAGAGGAATTGCAGAGTTCAAGCAGATCCAAGGACAGGCACACCTATAGGTTGTTGACATGGAGTGGGGTCAAAGATAATTCTGATGATAAGCGGGAAGTAGGCTCTTTAATGTTACAACTGAGGCCTTTATTAAAGGTCTATGTAAAAAATTTCTGGATAATTGGCCATCCACACATAAGGAACAGAATTTAGATTTGGTAACCAGTGAGAGGCAGGCTAACAATGGGTAAGTGGATGCATTTGGGACTCAGTAGGTAAACTCTTTTCTTTGGAATGTTGTCTATTGATGACATCTTAAATTTGGGGTGTGGCAAAAAAATGAATATAAAATTCAGTCCACTCTTACCACACGACAAATACTCAAGATTGGGTGATCCTATCATTTCAAAGAGTAAGTTAAGACTTAACAGAGATCCATGCTGCCCCTCCCCCCACACAGGGCTCAGAGGGACCCTTAGGAATAAATGTTGTTATTTATAATGAGGAGCCATTGAAACATGGAAGGAAATGATGACATGAATGGACTTCCTATAAAGTACATGAACAAAGTAATAAAACCCGAGGTACCTTCATAAACAATGCTTACAAATTTTACATAAATGCTTGACATGACCTTTTGTGCTTTTGAGCTATTTCGGTTACAGTAACATCAGAGAAGCTGGCCAAAAGCATTTATGATAAATTCACATGTTTTCCTAGTAATTTGAATCAATGCATAAAAATCAATGCATACTTCATGTCCAGACACACTCCGAAATGCTACACGCAGGCACAACATGCATGGGAAAAAATACATATATATGCCCTTGTTATCTTATTTACTTTATAAAATGTTACATTAAGATAGCACCAGCAAGCACTTAGAGTCTAGGGAAGGAAACAACAGGCTTCCTTAAGCAATTATGAAACATGACTCCCTCAATTAGCTTTGCTAAGTCACACAAATTGGAATAACTTCACCAAGATTTGTTCTAAATAATTAACAAGTCAAACTTTTTCTTTAAAAGCTGAGAATTTTGCAATATTAAATAACGCTTCGCTGTTGTTAAAATTCATGAACCCCTCAAGTGTATATGTGTGTGTGTGTGTATATATATATATATTTTTGAAATTTTTTAATCCTAAATTATTTAACTCTTTGAAATAGGGGGAATAATATTATTCTATCCTGCATTGTCAAAAAATGTTTTTCTTTATAATCACTCTGGTCACCTGATTGCTATCAAGGAAAACAATTTCCTTTAACATTTGATTCTACTGCAAAAAGCTTTTCCTGTACTTTATCTCGGTGAGGTGCAAGCAGTCGCACAGCATCCGGGTTGTACACTGACGTCACCCCTGCTCCTCTTGCTTTCCTTCTCACATTTTTCATTTGTCTACGTTTTCTTATTTATTTTTAGTTTACCTTGCTAAACTGGTTGCATCTTTAGAAGCAGGCTTAAATTATTTTTCCAACATGGAGAATTTGAAGCAAGTGAGTAAATAATTAAGGGACAGGGCAAGCATTTCAGTAGGGAAATGTCATATTTCCCATCACAGTTCTGTCCTTTCCAGGATGTTTTTCTCTACCTGCAGAACCCCAGTGCTGTGGTCTTCTCCCCTCACCCCACTGACCCAATTTTCAGGAAAACATCTCAAAGCCATCATTTATACTTGGAATCAACTTAAATCAAATCGTTACCCATCCCAGGGGTACTTGCCTTTTGTCTAATCGCAAAATAAGACGTACAAATTCTTAAATCAGTTTCAGATATCAATAAAAGGGGCAAAAGTGGAGAAAGTAACCATGGACAGAGTTGTCTTCCCAACGCTGCCAAAGTTATATCTAGGATTACCTCTGCTTAGGACATTTTTTAAAAAATGTGATGGTTTAAACAATTTTAATTTATTGCTTTATTGACAGCCTTCTGTGAGTCATGTAAAGATCCACATTAATAAAGACACTGAAGAGGAAAGAAAAGAGATTAGGATAAGGAAAGCGAAAGATGATTTGGAGAGAGATAAGCCACACTGACTGTTTATGGGGAAGGGAGGCAGAAGAGATCTAGAATATTCACAGGGAAAAGGTTAAGTAAAAATATTTTGACTGTGGCCAATCTGGCCCAAGAATTTAAGGGAAAACTTTAAATCACAGAGCCAAGCACGTAAGATTAGCTGTGGTGGTAGTTATTGCCTATTCCCCATTTTGGAGAGAATTTCACACACTTTGTTGGGGCTCCCCTGTGTGGACTCTGAATATCGAGGCTGCTACTGTGGGTTGAATTTTGTTCCCCAAAAAAGGTAAGTTGGAGCTCAAACTCCCAGTACATGTGAACGTGGCCTTACTTAGAAATAGGGTCTTTGCAGATGCAATGAAAGGAAGATGAGGTCCTGTCCAGGGGTGGTGGCTCTCGCCTATATTCCTAGCACACTGGGAGGCAGGAGGATGGCGTGAGCTCAGGAGTTCGAGACCAGCCTGAGCAATAGCTAGACCTCGTCTCTACAAAAAATAGAAAAATTAGCCAGGCATGATGGCACATGCCTGTAGTCCCAGCTACTTGGGAGGCTGAGGCAAGAGGATTACTTGAGCATGGGAGTTTGAGGATGCAGTGAGCTATGATGATGCCATTGCACTATCGACCAGGCAACAGAACAAGATTCTGTCTCAAAAAAAAGAAAGATGAGGCCCTACTGGATTAGAGTGGCTGCCCTATTCCAGTGTAAAAGGGGTTTTCTAGGGTTGTTCAGTGCACAGCTTGTACAGCAGTGTGAGGTGGCCCTGGGAACAACACCACAAACGCTCAAGTGAGATGTTCTTGGCAGTATTTAGAAAGAAAGAAGTGGGGGTTCTTGTTCAAAAGAAAAGGATGACCCTTCACAGAGAGAGTATGATATATGGATGGTTTAGTTTGTGTCACTCAGGCCTCCAACCTAAAATAAATGTTAATAATTACTTCTGGGACATACATTTACACATATATACATACATATATCAAATATATGTGGATTGGATTTTTCAATAAAATAAAATTTTTTTGTGGCACAAACTTTTCTTACAGTTAATTTTTCTCCTTTGTAGATACATATTTTAGTTCATTCAGACCAGACTGAAATGAACTTTTGTAAGAGATGGGGGTGGAAGTGAAGATTTGGCAAAAGTCATTAGAAAAAAGAGAAAAAGAAGAAAGTGAGAGAGAACTTGCTAATAAACCTGCCAGAAAAGGAAATGAGATTTTGGAAATATGCTGGATGTGGTATAAAATCCAAGATTTTTTAAAAATGAGGGCATTGTTCACAGGAACATTAAAGTGATCATTTTATTATACTTCAAAAGGATTTAAGACCTAAAGAAACAGTGTGTCTTTCATTTCAGCTATAAAACACCCAAAATAAGAGATACACCACACCTAAATATCTATTGTGGCCCAAACTTGTTCCCGACCTCCTACACCTTCTGTTATTTCCTGCATGGGGGGGTGAGGGCAACAAATCTACCAGCTATTTCCCAAACGATTTGACATTTCACAGATTAAATGCTTATGTTCCCAAAAGTTTAGGATTAAAACAAAATTCTCTTAAAAAAGGAAAGAGGTAAAATAGAGTAAGAGGAGATGGAATGGGAAGTACAGCAAATTAGAAGTCCTAAGGTCAGGATGACATTTCTGGCTGTCTCAGAGAATTAGATCTGTAATAACCTATGTGTTTCCTTGTGAGGCTTTAGCCAGAACTCAGCATAAAGAACCAGGACTCCATCAAGGGTTCCCAGCCCCAAATTCAGTTATACGGACCTAATAGCAAGTACAGGTTCTCCAAGAACCATGGACTTTGAAGTCAGATAAATCTGGGTTCACATCTGATCACATTTATTCACTTAATAATTATTCATTCTGGTACGTACCTTCTATGTACCAGGCACTAAAAATAAAAACTAAGGTAGAGCATGTTTTTCCCTTTTGGGGTCAAATTATATGCCATGTGCCCTTGGACAATACCCAACTTCTGCTGGCTTCATCTAAGTGGGGATCGTTAATAACCTCATCTCAGAGATGGAGTTCCTGGAGAAGGTGGTAGGTTTCCCTTAAAGGTTAGCCTTCCTCTCCCATGCAGCAAGGAGACTTAAGGAAGCTTTCCTGACCCCAGAACCTTCTCTGTGACCACGTCCTCCTTATGCTAGTGTATTGAATAATGGATTCAGACTGCTGGATATGGAAAAAAACAAGATCACGTTGACAATGTTATAATAAAGTAAAATCTAAATCATGTCTTTTGCAGCAACATGAATGGAACTGGATGCTGTTACCATAAGTGAAACAACTCAGACACAGAAAGACAAAAACCACATGTTCTCACTTATAAGTGGGAGCTAATAATGTGCACACATGGACGTAGAGTGCAGAATGATGGGCAATAGAGGCTTGGAAGGGTGGGGGTGGGGGTGGGGGGGTGAATGATGAGAAATTATTTAATGGGCATGATGTATGTTATTCAGGTGATGGAAACCCTAAAAGCCCTGACTTCACCACTATGCAATATATCTATGTAACATAAATACACTTGTACTCCATAAATTTATTCAAATAATAAAGTAAAATCTAATTATATTCATTTAGTCTCTATTAGAAGATTTGATACTAATTTATCAATTTTTTCCACTTCTGATTATTATCAAGTCCTTCACTCATATATTTCATCCTCTCTTTCTTTTTATTTATTGTGGTAAAATATACATAACACAAAATTTACCATTTAAATGTATAGTGCAGGCTGGGCATCGTGGCTCACGCCTGTAATCCCAGCACTCTGGGAGGCTGAGACGGGCAGATTGCTTGAGGTCAGGAGTTCGAAACCAGCCTGAGCAAGAGTGAGACTCCGTCTCTAGTATAAATAGAAAGAAATTAATTGTCCAACTAATACATATAGAAAAAGATTAGCCTGGCATGATGGCACATGCCTGTAGCCCAGCTACTTGGGAGGCTGAGGCAGCAGGATCGCTTGAGCCCAGGAGTTTGAGGTTGCTGTGAGCTAGGCTGACGCCACGGCACTCACTCTAGCCTGGGCAAAAAAGTGAGACTTTGTCTCAAAAAAAAAAAAAAAAAAATGTATAGTGCAACAGCATTAACCACTTTCACTTTGATGTGTAACCACCACCATTATCCACCTTCCCAAAGTAAAACTTTATACCCATTAAACTCTAACTCCCTATGTCTCCCGCCTCCCAGCCCCTGGAAACTACCATTCTACTTTCTGTCTCTATAAATTTGACTACGCTAGGTAGCTCATATTAAATGGAATCATACAGTGTTTGTCCTTTTGTGACTGGCTTATTTCAATTGGAATAATGTCCTCACAGTTCATTCACCCATGATGTAGTGTGTATCAGAATTTCTTTCCTTTTTAAGGATGAATAATCTTCCATTGTATGGATAGATTCCATTTCATTTATCCATTTATTCATCAGTGGACACTTGAGTTGCTTCCACCATCTGACCGTTGTGAAAAATGCTGCTACAAACATTGGTGGGTTTACTAATTTTAAGCCATTTTTTTTGCCTCCTGGGTACACACAGGTTCACAAAGCTAGAACAATGTAGCCCTTAGATTATTATAGTCTGAAAGGTCATAGCCCTCGGGTTGGAGATTGTGGGATCAGGTGGCTGCAACGACACCAGTAGGAAGCCCAAGCCATGGAGGGATTGCACAGCACGTCCAAGCCTCTCAGCATCGCCCTCCCAAAGCGTGCCAGTGACACTCACGCCATCAATGAAACCCACCTCAAGCGACAGTGCTGTATGTATGTGTGGGTCTCATCAACAGATCACCCAGCATATACCAACATTTATCAAAGAGGAGCATAGTTTTAGTCCTAAAGCAAGTCCCAACCCATATTTCAAAAGACTGAAATCATACAGGCTACATTCCCTGACTAAAAACAAAATTAGGTGGAAATCAATAACAATATGTAAAAATCACCATCTATTTAAAAATTAAGACCTATGCTGCTTCAACATAACCAATGATTTGGCCAGGTGCGATAGCTCATGCCTGTAATCCCAGCACTTTGCGAGTCCGGGGTGAGAGGCTCACTGGAGGCCAGGAGTTCAAGTCCAGCCTGAGCAACATAGGGAGACCCCATCTCTACAAAAAAATTTAAAAATAAAAACAACTTACCCGGGCATGGTGGCACATGCCTGTGGTCCCAGCTACTCGGGAGACTGAGGGAGGAGGATCCCTTGAGTGCAGGAGCTTGAGGTTGCTGTGAGCTATTAATCTGATGACATGACTGCACTTTAGCCCAGAAAACAGAGAGAGATCTTGTCTCAAATAAAATTTAAAAATTAAAAATAACCAATGGCTCAAAGATGAAATAGTCCAAATGTCCACCAACAGCAAAATTGACAAGTAAATTGTGGAATATTAACATAAAGAATTTGTGGAATATTCTGCACAGTTAGGAAAAAGAACTATGAATCTCATCGTCAATGTTGACTGAAAGAAGTCAAAAGCAAAAGGGTACATACATACTGTATGATTCTATTTAAATAAAGCTTAAAAACAGGCAAAACTAATCCAAGGTGATAAAAGTGAGAATAATGGTTCCATTGGTGGGTACTGAATGAGACAGGGAGCAGGGGAGCCCCCTGAGGTCCTGGACATGTTCTATATTTTGACCTTCATGCTGGTTAGAAAGGTGTACGTGTTCATAAAATTTCACTACGTGTAAAATTCACACTTAAGATCTGTGCTCTTTTCTCTATGTAGGTTATACTTTAAAAGTGAACATAAAATTGTTTTCAATTCTCTGGCGAAATTTTCCATCTTGTCATCTATTTTCTTGAACATATTAATCACAATCATTTTAAAGCCTGTGTCTGATAACTCTGACATTTGAGTCACTCACAGATCTAGTCTCTCTCTTGATCCTGTTTCTTGAAACACTTAGCAAACCCTATGCTGAATGCCAGACATTGCATATGAAAAATCACAGCAGCTCTGGGTGATGCTATCTTGTATCGAGAGGATTCATCTTATTTCTTGGCAGGCAGCAGGTGTGGGTGTAGATCACCTCAGGACACTCAGTGAACAGAGATTTGAAGTCGCCCCTGCAGTCTTTTCAAGATTTGGCCTTCCTCTACATTGCACCCACTCCTAGGTTTTAGCCCCCCAAACAAAGCCCGGGGTGTTTACTAGAACACCTCCTCCTTGGCTCTAAATTTTGGCTCCTTACCTCAGTGTTCTTAGGCTGCTAAAGGCTCCCACTCTGCTTTTCAACCTTCTCTGTTCAATTTCTGCACTTCTAACTCTGTTCAGCTTAACAATCATCCAACGCCTCAAGGAGAAAACAGGTGCCAAGTATTGGGCTGACTTCTCTGTGTGCCCTTTCTCTTTCCTGGATTTTGTAGCCTCACTTCTCAGCTGCCTTGACAGTCCACAAACTCCAGTGTTTGCCTCCTCAGCCTTGTGAGGTAGCTGGAAGTCCTACCAGTTTTGATACCTCCTAGCGTTCACCTTCTAGCCACCTTTGAAACTCTGTTCACTGCAAAGAGCTGCCAAGTGCCCCAGAGACCAAACTGCCTGCAGAATATGGAGTTCATTTCAGTGACCCACCTTCATCTCCAGCACTGTTCCCTCAAGTGCATACTGCCTCGAGTGCCTTCAAACAGATGGTGTTGATGTTACATCGGTGTTCTAGATTTTCTTGATGGGAACATTGATCTACAGCCTTCTAGCTGCAATGGGAAATCTGTACATTGAAGCACAGCTAAACATAAAGACTTGGTAATGTTTATAGGAGTTATGTTTTCGACACTGGCATTTTAGTAATTAAATGTAGGTGGCAGCAGTTGGGAGGAAGAGAGTATTGAAGGGTAGGAAAAAGGTGCTAAATAGCCTCATTTTATAGTGTTTTGTGATGGTTCTAGAAATACAGATATAAGTTATTTGCCAATATGCTAAATCAGCACAACTCTTGGGAGCAGCTTGACTCTAGTTTTCCGTCACTCCTCGTAAATGTATTCAGTGAAGTTCGCCTTCTCCTGCCCCTGGATGACACATCTTGGACAGATCCCATGACATTTCTGCTCACTGCCAGGCAACAGACATAGCCCTGTTTCCTGAAATTGCAAAGAGTCTTAAATCAGAAACGAACATCGAGTCCTCAACATTGGTTAAAACTGTGAACTGCTTTAACATCAGATCTTCTCTCCCCTGCCAGTCCCGCTGTGGGCTGAGAGCTGCAGAAGGAAAGGGAGCATGACCTTCCTCCGGCTGCCCTTCCCACCTGAGCAGGGGCTCTTGCCTCTCTAGGGCTGGAGCACAGAGGAGAGGAGGGGGCGGGGAGGCTGCTGCCTTGAACTGGTAACATTGTGAGTTGGCTTCACACCCTCTGGCCAAGTAGATGCCTCGGACTGTGTCTTTCGTGCCACTGGTAGAGGCTTACCTACTGGGTCCCTTTGGCTGAAGTTCCTATAACATAGGTGATTTGTCATCTTCAGTCAGTCTCTCCCTACTCAACCCTCGGTTGGTTCCCTAGCAACTCACTTAGCAAGGATCCTATTTATTTGCATCCCATCGCTCCTCCCAGTTGGTCCTCTTAGGCAAGACTCTAAGTGGCTCCAGAGTTCACTCTCCCTGGAAACACTCGTGCTCCTGGTGCCTGGCCACTGGGGGTAGTGCCATTATTCCAGAGCCATCTAAGCTGCTCCCTCCAAATCCCAGGGGATTCCTAGTGGACCCCTCCCCCCATTTGGTCTAGGTAAAGCCCTCTCATGCTTGTTTGGAGGAGACGAGGTGGGCGATCTCTGCCCCAAACCCTTGGTGGGATATGCGGACGAGTCTCACAGCAGAACCTTCTCCAAGGAAATCTTCCCCACAGAATGCCCTCTTCCTCTCCATTTCAGCATTTTTGTATTTCCAAGGTGTAACAAGTAAGGATGAGATCAAGAATCCTTCAACGGGGTCTTGACAATTTCCCTGGTAACCCTGCACGTGGGAGTCGTTTCATGCCCATCTGGGCATATATCTTGTTGGCACCTCAGTCAAATCGAAGACAGGAAGCATCCCATTCTCCCACATCATTCCATAGCATGTTGCTGAAAGTTCTGAGGATGCAAATAGAGCAATCCACAGTCACAAATGCAAATGCAAAAGTATACGAGTGCAGGCAGCTAAAGCAAACCAGTAAAACAGACCTGAGCCAAGGAAGGCTATTTCACTTGCGTTGTCAATTTTTAATTCTCCCACATGGGTAGGGAAAGATATTTTGCTTGTAATAAGAAAAAAAGAGAGACAGATGGAGATAAATAGCAGTTTATACTCAGCGTCAGCACTGAAGAGCAGTAAGGAGTGGTGGAGTCTGGGGAAAGCTGGAAACCTGAGTGACTGACGGTCGTTATTCAGCTCAGGTCAACGGCTGCCATAAAAGAATACAAACCCAGTTGTGAATATTTGATGATTTTTCAAAAGAAGTAGGAAAATCTATATTTTAATGTTTGTATCTGATCCTTGAAATGTTGGCTCAAACTTTTTTTTCAGCAGGGTGCAGGCCAAATAACACTGCCAGTCTATGTACCCACTGCAAGGGAGACCCTAAAACAGTGAGCTGAAACCTCAGATGTCACGAGCATAAGTCGGTAAATATTCTACTAAATGGATACATTTACATAGTGTGATTTTAGCACAGTATTTAGACCTGTGGAGATAACAAAAAGCACAAAAAGCTAAAAGGATTAAAAGTTGTTGTCTTTTTCTTTTTTAAGAGATAAGGTCTGGCTCCGTTGCCCAGGCTGGAGTGCAGTGACCTCATCATAGCTCACTGCAGCCTTAAACTTCTGGGCTCAGACAATCCTCCTGCTTTAACCTCCCCAGTAGCTGGGACTACAGGCATGCAGCACCTTGCTCAGTTAATTTTATTTTTGTAGAGATGGGGTCTTGCTAAGTTGTTCAGGACGGTTTCAAACTCCTGGCCTCAAGTGATCCTCCTGCCTTGGCCTCCCAAAGTGCTGAGATTAAAAGTAGTTGTCATTAAGGACAGCATTTAAAAAACTATAATTTTTATTCACTTATACTAATTTCATTTTTTAAAGGTTGCCTCTATTACTTTGAGAAAAATTAAAAATATTATAAAAAGGAATCAAAAATCCTTCCACGAAAATCCAACTCTGATTTGATTTCCCTGGCTGGAACATGTCTTTTCATCAGACAACAGAAGCCACGGACTCCCTGCTATTCCAAAGCTGTAATGGCAACTCCTCCAGCTTTGCAGAAATGCTAACTATGCAAGGGTTCATCAGGTTCTGTACCCAGCTTCTGTGTCTGACCTCTGCTCTCCCATACTGCACTGGTCAATGTCTCGTTCTTTGTACATACTCTATACAGTGTAATTCTTGCTGTAATTCTTGCTCAGGGAGGGCAATGACCATATCTGAGGACTTGCACAGTATGTGCCCAACCCAAAGACCACACTAAAAAGTCTGAAGGCCTCTGCTAGCCCTGGCCAATATCCAGTGACTACCTGGAATATTACCACTGAGCTCCCCCTGTCCTCCCACACCCCCTCATTTCATTAACCTAAGAGCATCCTCATGACTACATATCTGCTCACAAAATCCCTGTGATAGCCACAAGCCCCAACACACCCCTAGAGTATCTTTGTCCCCATAGGTTCTCTGTGCTGGTTATTTCAAGCCATGAGCACAGTTTGCATTTTCTCTTTTGCAGAACCTCCCCCCATCCTTGCAATAGGAGTCATTTCTCCCCAGCTCTCTTCCAACAAAAAGATAACGCAGAGACTGACCCTATCCCAGAATAACATAAACCCCAGGATTTTTGTTTTACTAAAAATAGCTAACAGTTGTTGAATGCTTACTTTGCACCAGCCATTGTTCTGATCTCTATGATTTAGGTGCAGTTATCCCCAATGTAAGCCAAGGCACCTGAGGCACAGGAAAGTTAAGTAACCTGTTCAAGGCAAAAACTTAGTAAGTGGCAAAACCTGTGTCTTAAATCAGCTCCGACTCCAGGACCTGTGCTCTTACTACTAAATTATATGGTGTTGCAATATAAAACAACACATAGATGAAAAATACATCAAATGGACCAAAATCAGAAAAATCTAATTCTGTTACGTCTAGAGGATCTTCATCCACAGTGAGAAGAGCTGAATGTCATCGAAAAGATTGAATACTCTCAATATTTACGCCTTTACCTCCCCCCACACCCTATAAATCATCTAAATGGCATTCTGAGCTATATATTAGGTTGTTAAGTGTATAGTCATTATAACAACCTGGATGGAACTGGAGACCGTCCTCCTAAGTGAAGTATAAGAATAACGGAAAATTCAACATCACATGTACTCACTATTCAATTGGAACGAATCGATCAACACTGATGTGTACATATGGTAGTAAAATTCAACAGAAATCAAGCAGGTGGGAGGAGAGGGGTTGGGTTGATTCACACCTCATGGGTACAATGCACACTAACCGGGTGATGGACACATTTATAACTTTGACTCAAACTGCACAGAAGTAATTCATGCAACCAAAACGTTTGTACCCCCTATATATTCAATTATACTTAATAAATTCAATTAAAAAGAAAAATTCCAAAGCTTCCTCGCTAGAGGTCGCTCTCCTAACTGCGGGGCCCGAAGTGTCCTTTGTTACAGGGTAAGACCGCAGTTAGCGGAGAAAGTGACAGCGGTAGCCTTCCATGTGGTCAGCAGATGGCGCTAAAATCCCGCGGATCCTGAAGTTGCTCCCATGTGAAACAACTTCACTGTCACAAGCACCGCACCTCTGTCGAGGCAGGCTCTCCTAAGTTTATCATTACAGCAAATGCTTACATATAACACTATTTAGTTGTCCAGATAGTCCACCCAAAACTAATACACAACTCACCACTTAGGGGAAAACAAAACAAAGTCGTTTGAAACAAGGTAATGGAAGGAAAAATAAGAGATGGATTGATAGCAATGACAACTGAGACTGGCTTTTCAGGTGGGTTTCTGGATAGCTTTCACCAAAAACCATCGCCACAGCTAAGACGATGGACACGACGAGTGCATATGGCTTCCAGTGTTTTCCATTGCCCCTCAGCCAAGCGCTCCCCAAGTTCGGTGGGCAAGAGAGGTGATCAGTCTAGCCCAGGTTAAGTGAGGACTTGGCTGTGTCAGAGGAGCCCAGAACACGGGTTCACACCTTGCATACCAGTTAGGCGTCGGAAGCCACCTCAGCCCCCAAGGATCCACCCTGCCACTGGTGAGGAATTCGTCAGGCACCAGTCACTTGCAGCTGCAGTCCCCGTGTCATGGGCATGCCTGTAGCAGCCCTGCCCACGCCCTACCTCCAGGACATTGCTTGACTCGTCTGGAAAGCTGTCTCAGTTTATCACTTCACGTGCAGATGCGACCAACACGAGGCATGCACGGAAGTCTCATGTCAACAACCGTCAACGCCAGGTGTACATCATGCTCTTCTACTTACTGCTCGCTTCATAAACCTGGCATTCCAAGGGCACAAGGCTGCCCAGTAGGGATGAGACACACACTGACATCTTTTTTGTTATGATGATTTAGCTGAAATAATTAAAACCTATCATCCCACTCATGCAGACCCTGTTTTGTTTTTTTTTTTTTTTGAGACAGAGTCTCACTTTATTGCCCAGGCTAGAGTGAGTGCCGTGGCGTCAGCCTAGCTCACAGCAACCTCAAACTCCTGGGCTCAAGCAATCCTGCTGCCTCAGCCTCCCGAGTAGCTGGGACTACAGGCATGCGCCACCATGCCCGGCTAATTTTTTCTATATATATCAGTTGGCCAATTAATTTCTTTCTATTTATAGTAGAGATGGGGTCTCGCTCTTGCTCAGGCTGGTCTCGAACTCCTGAGCTCAAAGGATCCGCCCACCTGGGCCTCCCAGAGAGCTAGGATTACAGGCGTGAGCCACCGCGCCCGGCCAACAGACCCTGTTTTATCTCAGGTTAAACC
>VSMD01126706.1:0-55802 GCA_008750895.1 Mirza zaza
GGGGAGCCACGGGAGCTCCTCCCCACGCCCCGGGTGGGCTGTGAACTTCCAGGGTGGGGCTGAGGGCCAGCTTTGAAGACCCAGGTCCCTCTAAACCCAGGTCCTCAAAGTGAGGTGCCGGCGTCGGCATCACCGGGAACATGTGGAAATGCAGGGTCCCAGGCCCCGCCCCAGAAATGCGGAGTCAGAGAAGCTGGGGAGCCCTGGCCACGTGCTTTAACAAGCTGTCCGGGTGACTCTGATGAAGCTCACGTTCGAGGACCTGCTGCTCTAGGCCAGGGGTTGCCAAACGTTTTATGTAAAGAACCAGGAGAGGTTGCAGGCCTCACGGGCCAGGCGGCCTCTGTTCCAGCTACTCAACCCTCTTCCTGTAGCACGAGAACAGCCCTGAGCCATATATAAATAAAGGAGCATGGCTATGTTCCCATAAATCTTTATGGACACTGAAATTTGAATTTTACATAATTTACACATGTCACAAAATATTTTTCTTTTGATTTTTTTCCAACTATTTAAAAATATGAAAACCGTTTTTAGCCGGCAGGCCGCACACAACAGGCTGCGGGCCAGAGTGGCCGGGCCGCGGCATGCCGGCCTGCCCTGCGCCCCTGGCTGCTCCGGGCTCAGGGCAGGAGCGCAGGACAGGGAGCCCCGAGCCGCCCGGCTCCCAAACCAGTGCTCCTTCCCCTGAGCTGCTCTGCCAGATTCCAACCTTGGGACGATGACAGGAAGACTCTCTGGGCCTTGGTGACAGTCAAGTGGGCGTTGCAGTCCCTGTCCCCTGTGATTAAAGCACTGGGACGCCAACATCAGGGGGCAACAAAATGCCCGGGAAACCAGCTGGTATCCGGCCCCACCCCGGAAGCTCAGATTCCGTGAGATCAGATAGGATCTGTAGGGGCCTGGGAATCTGCACTTTTCTCAAAGTCCACCCCCCTGACCCCCCTACCCCCGTGATTCCCATACAGGTGGCCTCCACCCCCCGCCAGACATCTTGGCTGTCAACGCCTGTACAAGATGAGCAATGCAGTGAGGGAAGAAAGCCTAGGGGCCTCTGACAGCCTGGGTTCAAATCCCACCTCTACCACTTATAATAAGCTGTGCATCCTCAGGCTAATTACTTAACCTCTCTGGGCTACAATTTCTTCCTCTGTCACAAAGGGGTGATAATCATGCCCGCTCCAGAAAGCTGATAACAGTTAAATGGGATACCGGCAAGCAAAGCCCCCAGGACACAGAAAGTTCTCCACAAGTATGAGCCGTAGTTACAGTGGCAAGCTGTTACTGGAACTGGGGTGCTGTGGTGGTGCAGGGCTCCTCAAATTTCAGTGCACAAAAATCACCTGGGATCTTGCTAAAATGCAGATTCGAATTCAGTGGGTGTGGCGCGGGGGCCTGAGAATTTGCTTTTCCAACAAGCTGCTGGGAGGCGTCCATGCAGCTGAGCTGGGGCCACACCTTGAACAGCCCAGCTTAGGAGTCGATTCTCTCGTCCACGGGCAGTGGTTAGCACGGGGCTGGCGGACAGCGAGCACTCGGCCATTAACCGATTGCTGGCATTGTTGCTGTTGCGGTCACTGATTTTGTTCCGATGGCGGGGACCAGGGAGCTCAGGGCCAGTCCAAGGGAAAGACAAAAAGTGGCTCATCCACTTCCCCAAAGCTGAGCACCCTCCTGTCCCTCCGCCGCATCTCGCCTTTCTGGTCTCCTGCTAGCAGCGCGGCACCAGGTGCCCTGCCTCAAGCCCCGTACCCGGCAGACACGCGCCCTCCTTTCAGAGCGAGCTGTGTTTCTTTTTGCGCATAGCTAGGAGGCACTCTCACAGACAGCCCTGTTGGCCAGACGCAAGAGCACAGGGGTGTTTGGTCAAGAAATCCAGCAGGGCCCACCCAGGGAGGGACACCCACAGCGAGGGGACCTGGCAGAGCAGGACGCACCCTGGAGGGGCAGTCACGGGCTCCCAGTTCTAAAGCTGGCCTCGGAACCCCACTTCCTGTGTGACCTCAGACAAGTCGGTCCCCCTCTCTGAGCCTCTGACTGCAGCACGGGAGGAGGAGGTTGAAGTAGATCAGCTGCATTGGAGCTTGCGACAGAAACAGAGTCTCAGGCCCACCCCGAGTTTCCCGATCAGAACTAGGGGAGGTTGCAGCCTGGTGACACCCACAGAGAAAGGGCAAAGGGTTATCTCAGGGGTCACCGACCAGTGAGGGAGCAGCGGCCAAGTCCCCTGATCGCACGTCACCTACGCCGAACACAGCCAGGACCCAGCAGGGAACAGAGGAGGCCAGAAGCTGACATTTCACAGCCCAGACAGCCTGGGAGAGTCTTGTTTGTATCGAATGAATGAATGCACGGATATGTTGGTTAATTAATTAATTGATTGATTAATCTTTCTTACTCCAGAGAGCACAGGGCCTGGGGACAGATATACATAATATATGCTCAGTGAATAGCTGTCAAACGGAAGGAAGAAAGGCACGCTGGAAGGAATTTCGAAATTGTGTCCTGCCTGGAAAGGTAGGGCCTGCGATCCTGTTTCCTTGGCCCTTGGGACAATTCCCACGGGAAGGCTCGGCGTCGAAGGAGACAAAGGCAGGGAGGGAGGAACTCAGTTGGGCATCGTGACGTTTTCCCTTCACTTTCGCAGATTCTTCTCATTGATGCGTCTGGTCACATATTTATCCCTATCAGCTGCGTTGGAGCATCTGCGGAGCGAGGGAGGCTGTGAACAAGGCGACCGGCAGAAAGACGGCAGGAGAAGCGAAGTGTGCTGGCTTCTCGCGAGAGCCCCACCAGGTTCCTGCCAGCCTTGCCGCTGCCTGGCTGGGCGACCTTGGCGAGGAAGTCGCCTCAACTCTAAGTTTTTGTTCCCTTGGCTGCAGAATGGAGCCGTGTGGGCTGCTACTGTCAGGAGCGCTATGTGAGCTAGCGTCTAAAATGCCTGCCCGGCACATAGTAGGCGCACAATAAAGAGTGGTTTGCATAAAGAACTACACGCCCTACCGGACACATAGTAGGTCCTCAACAAATGTCAGCTTCCTCGTCTGCACCGTGAGACTTGGTGGTTGTGAGGTTCCGATGAGCTGCAAGAGGCAAAAAGGTTTTTGCAAACTGAAAACTCTTGTGCCCACTTGGAGACAATTTGCCTTTCTCCCTCCATCCTGGGTTCCGGGTGCCCGAGCAAACCCAGGCACAGATCTGTCCGCAGACTCCGGTTCCTGAGCTAGCACCTCCGGGCACACTCCCCCTGAGAGCACAGGTACCTACAGGAGCGACAGCTGGGCCCTTGTTAACAAGGTGTCTGCAGACCTTGTTTGGAATACGTCAGCTACTGTGATTAAAGACAGTACATAAATGTCAGCCTCGCTGGGACCCAGCCCCAGCTGGTTTCCGGGGAAGGAAACCTGAAAAATATGTCTTCATTCCTTCCGTTTTACAGCTCAGGCCATCTAAGACTTGTGCAGAGTGAGTTCACGGGGGTGAGGGGCAGCTCCAGGGCCTGCAGGGAGGGGGGAGGGGGGCTTTGGGTGTGGGGGTAAGGAGGGAAAAGAGGCAGGTAAATAGTTTGCCAGTGCGCTCTCAAGCAGGCCGGATAATTGTGTGACCCGGAGCCACTCCTTCCCTTGGAACCTCAGTTTCCTCATCTGTAAAATGGGGACAATAATATATGTGCCATGGGCTGTTAAGAAGATAACGACAACATTTGTAAGGTACCAGGGTAGTGGTTTGCACAGAGCAGTCTCTCGCTGCAACCAGGACACTGTGGGGAGTTGAGCTGCATACTTTGTATACATAGGTGCTCAATGAATGTCCCTTTAATTGGGTCCGAGCTGGTAGAGACTGTGAGATCCTCCGTGAATCAACATTAAAAATAGATATTTGGAGGCAGAGTAAGGTTCAGGATCACCAGTCCCGGAATCATCGACTTATTGCATGACCCAGGTAAGTGACTCCACTCCATTCTCCTGGACTCGGTTTCCTCATCTGCAAAATGGGAGACTAATCCCTGGTTGGGAGCACTGTGATGAGGCCAACAACAGGCCTGCCCAGTGCACAGGGCAGGTGGACAGGGGCATAGAGCCTGCTCAGATTCTGGTGCTCCCAGGCCCAGGGTTGGATCCTGCACCCCACTGGCTGTGGGACTGTGGCCAGTCCCCTCACATCTCTGGGTCTCCACATCCTTGCCAATGGAATCAGGCACCTGTTGCATAGAGAAGGATCATCGAGCCTGGTGCAGAGAAGGAGCACTGGACTGGGAGTCAGAAGACCTGGGCTCAAGTCCTGGCCTGAGCCTATGGCTTGGGAACCACCCTCCCCCTCCTGGGCCTCAGTTTCCCAATCTGTATAATGAAGACACTGGACCAGGTGATCTCTGGGTGACCTCAGCTCAGGCACATGGGATTTCTTCCAGGAAATGAACCAGTGGTTAGGGCTAGGCTGTGGGCAGAGGGAGGCCTGATGATTAGCAAAGGGGCTGAATCCCAGGGCAGGAGGAGCCCCTGATGATGTTGGAGTCCCCCAGGGAGGCTGGAAGATAAACCCAGAGCAGGGAGCAAGCTGATCATGCCACAACCCAAGCCCCAGACAAAGGTGGCATGGTGGGGACGGGGTGGGGAATGGAGATGACATTTCACAAATTGCTTCTTAATCATAAAAGAAGAGAAAAATAGCAGCTAGCATTGACTGTTGTTCCAGGTTCTGTTCTAAACACTTGATACATGTCTTGACTCATCTAATCCCCATGATGTAGAGGTGCTATTATTATGCCCATTTCGTAGATATGGAAACTGAGGGCCAGCGAGGCTAAGTCACTTGGCCAAAGCCTCCTGCTAGTACAAGGCAGAGCTGGAACATGGACTAGCACAGTCTGGCACCCATGCTGTTCTCTTGAAGTCTCTCAATGATGAAGAGCACCATTCAATGAGCACCTACTACGTCAGAAGGCTGTGAACTAGTGTCTTTACAGAAGGATCTTGTTAAAGCAACAGTATCCCTGCGAGGAAGGTGTTTTGTTAGTCATGTTTCACAGATAAGGAAACGCAGTCCCAGAGAGATGAAGCGCCTGCCCGCGGCGCACAGCTGGGATGGAATGGGGCTGAGCTGGGATTCTGACCCGGGGCCAGGCCCCCGCACGCCTCCAGGCTGGGCAGGACCCTCCCCAGAAACCCTGCGTGGGGGCTAAAGCAAAAGTCGGGAGACAGGACACAGCGACGCCAGTGTAGGAGACAGAAGTCCGCCAGGCCCCCACTCCAGGCCGTGGCTGGGTGGGGGAGACGCCACGAAGGAGGTTTGGGGGCTTGGAAGGGCTGCGGTGAGGTCCCCCTGCATCAGGGCCGTGAGGGCGGGTCCCTTAGCTGAGTGCCTGCCGTGTCCGAGGCGCCACGCCCAGCGCTTGGTGCTCGCTGCCACTGAGCTCTTACCTGTGACGTAGGCGCCGTCGTTACCATCCCCATTTCACGGATAAGGAGACTGAGGCCCCGACAGGTGGAGTCCCTAGACCAGGGGCACACGCTTAGCAGGAGCCACGCTCAGGTCCCCGTGTCTCAAGGCCAGTGCACCCCAGCGGGCCGCCCGTTCCCTCCCAGCGCCAAAGTGCTCAAGCCCTCCGGAGCCCGTGGCTCAGACCCGGCGCAGAGCTCTGACTCGGGGCCCTTAAGGGGTTAACGCCCCTGTGGCTCCTGGTGTGTCCCTGTCGCCCCTCGCCCTCCGCCCTCGCCCCTGCCTTACGAGGACCAGACCAGCTCCTTGCTCCAGGCAGCCGGCGAGTTCTCTGCTCGGCGGTTCGCGCTCCAGATATTAAATCACTCATAAATATTTGGCCTGTCCCCAAAGTGGCTGCCACCGCCTCCCCGTGCCCACCGCTCACTGCCCAACATAAGGTCACGCCCTCGGTGGGGGAGGGGCCCTCAGAAAACGAACCCGACTTGATCTTGGGGGACCCGGGAGCCCGGGAAGGAGGAGGCCCTGGTGGGGTTGGGATCTTCCGTGGGAGAGGGTCCTGTCTGCGACCCCCGTTCTGGGGCCCCGGGCCCCGCCCGGGCTGAGGGATATTCTCCCACATCCCAGCGCGGCAGGCTACGGAGAGCCCAAGACCACTGCGGCCCCACGTCCCTCAGGATAAGGCCAAGGTCTGAGGGGCCGGTGGTCTCTCTCCTGCTCCTCCTCCAGCCCCTGCTCGGTTGCCATGGCAACCACAGTGGGGGGTGGGAGGCTGGACCGCTCAGCTCCTGGCCAGGCTACCCAGCATGCTCTGCTTTCACCCAGTTTTCTCCCTGGCTGCCCCTTGGCACGCAGGGGGTGGGGCGGATCCTGCCCTTTTGCCAGTCCACAGCGGGTTCACACCCAAGGGCCGTCACCTCCCGTCCCCTGCCTTCAGGTAGGAGGTGTCCTGCACAGCCCCCGGGAACGGGGCTTTTACGAGCGTGGTTTCTCAGAGAGTGATGGGGGCTCTCTCTCAAGCCCCCTGGAGTTAATGAAGTCAGCTAAGCCCTGGGATTAGAAGGTCGGGGTCATGGGTACAGCCCTTGTTTGCAGAGTAACACCCCGGCCCGCCCCGAGCTCCCACCAGCTGTTTCAGAGATGCCTAACGCTGGTCGTCTAGGGAACTGATGAGAGCGTCTGGACAGGACGTGGCAACCTCATCCTGAGTGGCCACAGTGGCGTCCCTCGGAGCACACGCCCTGCAGCCTGGGCACCGGGGGCCTCGATTCCCTCTTCCCGTCGGGTAGGGGACACGTTTTTATGATAGTAGTGCCTGTACTAGTAAGTCCTTACCACCCTGGCCTGCAGTTTCGTAAATTTGATACTGAAAGAAACTGGATTTAGCCTTTGTCACGGCTCAGCTTGGGGCACACTGCCACCAGGTGGCGGCAGTCACTGCCTAGGTGCAGGGTTCTCCTGAGGTCCCAGAGATGACCTTCCAGTTTACACCTCACCACCACAACCTGTAAAAGGCCATTGCTTTTTGCCTTTTAAGATTACAGGACTTTATAAATAGCCAAAGTTAAGCAGGCTGTAGACAAACTCTGCATCTTGGAGTGCGGCACAGCGGACAGACGGCACAGACGCTGGAGCCAAACTGCCTGAGTTCAAATCCTGGCTCGGCCACCTGCTAGCTGTTTAGCCTTTGGCAAGTTACTCTCTCCGTGCCTCAGTTTCTCTCTCCGCAACATGGAGAGGGTACAAAGTGTCTAGCCCACAGGCTTGTTTGGAGGACATGATGAGCTAGTGCACATGCAGCATTTAGAACAGAGCACACAGCAGTCAGCTCTTTAAAAATGCTGCTTATCAATATTTAAAGATGATGCATAAGAGCAAAGTTTCCAAAATAATTTGTATTCTGAGATTCATGGACATCTCTTTGTCTACTTGGTCTTTTATCTAGCGTTTCTAATCTGGTGATTTGTTTCAGGGCTGCACTGCCAGACGCACATCCCCCGCCCAAATGCCTCCTCCAGCTCCTCAGTCCCACACTCAAGGCCGTGGCCTAGCGCCCTCACCTCCTAGTGTCTGTGGGATCATCCCCTGCACTCCACGTGTGCTGCCACCCTGGTCTCGCTCCTGAACTGCTGCAACTGTCCCCTGCCTCTTCTGCTCCCCTCTGACCCAATCTCCTCCCCACAGCCACAGCGATTCCTCTAAAATAAAAATATGCTTGTGCTGAAATGCCCTCCATGGCTCCCTAGTACCTCCAGTACCAAGTCTAGGCTCTTCCACTGGGTCCCTCTCCCCGCCTCCCACTCCAGCCTCATCTCTCTTCCAGCCGCTGTCAAATGTTGTCCTCCTGTCCCAGCTGCCTCCTTGGGGCTCCCCCAAAGCCATGGGCTCTCTCGGGCTCTGCAGCCTGTGCAGGGGCTACTTCCTCGGCCCGCGTCGCCTCCCTCCCCTGCCTGCCCAGCTCCTGCCTGCTCAGCCTCACGATTTGGTGCCCGCCTCCCCTCCCCTGGGAAGCGCTTCCTGATCCCTCTGCAGCCTCCAGACAGGGTGCAGACCCTCCTTGGCCTGCCCCGAGCCCTTTGCACTCAGAAGGGGCCTGTCTTAGTCCACCTGTGTCCCCGGAGATGCCCTGCACACAGCAGGCCCCCAGAGAGTCTCTGGGAAATGAACCCAGGATGCCCGTTTCACCCCCACGGGCCTACGATGTCCTCTTTCCCTTGTGCTCTGTCCCGGTGCACCTGCTTCTAGGCCTAGCTCAAACATCACCTCTGCCAGGAGCCCCTTGGTAACCCTCACCCCCATGTCAGGCCTGCCTGGGACATTTCCCTGTCCCCTCAAGGAGGCAATTGCAACAGGCATGAACTTGACACGTGCAAGTCCCCAGCTGTAGCCCCGGCCCTCACACAGTGCCCAGCACACACGTGGAACTCACAAACCGTGTGTTGAATGAATGAACAAATGCCCAGGATTCGTCCAGACCAGTGGTTCTCAATCAGGTGATTTGGGCAATGCCTGGAGACAGTTTTAGGTCACAGTCGTGGGGGGGGGGTGGCTCCTGAGATCTGGCGGTGGAGGCCAGGGATGCCGTTCCACGTCCTGTAACACACAGGAGGACTCCCGCAACAGGAAGGTACCGGCCCCAAAATGTCGCCGTGGAGGTTGAGAAACCCTGGCGCAGAGCTTGCAGCACGCAGCTCTGTCTCCCTGGCACAGAGACGCCCCACAGGCGGACCTTGATCTTACTTCTGTTTCCTGGGTACCCACCAGCAAGTAGGCACTCGATCAACAATGGTTATAATACACGTGCAGGTGACAGATTACAACTCTCGCCCTTTCCCTCACCCCAGCCTCCACCTCTCACTCCGCACTTGGCCTCAAACCGTCAGCGGGGTGTTCCTGGGCCCCCGAGGCTTCTGCTTGCCAGGCCCCTCCTTTTCCCGAGTCTCCTGACCCCACAGCCATGCGGAATAAACAGGCAGGAAAGAGAAACCACATTTCCAAGGTCGTGGGGAGCTTTGCTGGGTGTTGGGGACCCTGGGAGTGAGTCCTGGTCCACCACCAACTTGCTGTGTGACTTGGCCAAGTCATAGCCCTCTCTGGGCCTCCAGCTCTCAGGAAGGAGATGGGGGGGAGTGTAGACAGGCCCTGTCTGGGCTGGCCCCTGCACGCCAGAGTGCTTCCGGTGACATCCCGGAGGTGGGAGCAGCCCGGGACTCCCGTCCTTCCCCAGCCTGGGCGTCCGGGCTCTCCCGGCAGTCTCGCTGGCCGGGGTGCCGGTCTCCCAGGGTGCTGCCGTCAGCTGTGACCCCCGAGCCCCCAGAGGCGGCCGAACAAGCGGCCTTTGTGGTCTGTGCACAGGCAGCCCTGGGGCGGCACAAAGGGTGGGAAGAAAGGCGCCAATCCTCTTAGGGATGGCCGCACTTTCCCACTGTGGCCCATCTGCTCCCGGGAGCCATGTAGCTGCCGCCGCTGGCCCCACAGCCGCCTAAGCAAGCAAAGCTGCCGGAATGAAAGGCCACCGGGCGGCCAGATCCCCACGGCAAACACAGGCCCGGCCGGGGGCCTGGGAGGGGGCAGGGCTGATCCCCGGGGAGACCTTGGTTAAAAGCGCCGCCCCAGGAGGGGGACCCAGGGCTAATCCCCGCTGCCCTGCGCCTTCCCTTCCCACACCCCTGCAAGGGACAGGAGAGGTGGGGGGAGGGCTGGGGTCAGAGGTCCTCCCTCCTGTGCCAGGGCTCAGGGGCCCGTACTCTGTCTTTTCCCGGCAGCGCCCCGTTTCACAAACGGGCTCGGCAAGCCCATGTCGCTTGCCCAGGTCACCCGGCTGCCGTGTGGCAGAGCAGGATCTCAGCTCGGGCTGAGTCCACGTTCATTCATCTGTGTGACCGAGGTTTGCTGGGCCCCCATGCCAGGGGCTCTGCAACCATCTCTGTTTCTTACAGATGGGGAAACTGAGGCCCGTAGGCAGAGGTGATATGCCCAGGGTCACAGACCTGATAAAGTCCTGGCTCTGCCACTGCCCTGTGTCCTGTCCCAGGCCCCATAACTCTCGCGCTGCCTTGGGCCTCCCGTCTCCCAGCCGGGAGTCCGCAGGCCGCCTCCCCTCCCCGGGAGCCTCGATTTCCTCATGTACAAAGTGGGATCCGTGAAGAGTGCAGCTCTGAGGGTTTGGTGGGAAGATCTGTGAAAGGCTTTGGCTCCAGGCCTGGCACACAGTAGGCACCCAGGAGTGGCAGCTGCTGTTGGTATTAACTGGCCCAGAGCGGGATGGACCCGAGAACAGGAAGAGAAGGAAACAATGAGTTTCTGCTCACCCACGGCTGGCCCCAAACACTCCTATTTTTCCGTGGTTGGGTAAGGAAGGAGCCAGAGCCGGAGCCAGAGCCAGGGGAAGGGACGCAGCAGTGGGGCCAGGCTGAAGCCACCAGGGAGGGGGCTGAGGACAGCTGCCCCCTCCCAGCCACGTGAGGCCCAGAACATCAGAGCCCAAATGCTGTCTCCTACACACACAGAGGAGTGCATCCGCGCACACACACACACACACAGAGGAGTGCATGTGCACACACACAGAGGAGTGCATACACACACACACACAGAGGAGTGCATGTGCACACACACACAGGAGTGCATACACACACACACAGAGGAGTGCATGTGCACACACACAGGAGTGCATACACACACACACAGAGGAGTGCGTGTGCACACACACACAGAGGAGTTCGTGTGCACACACACACAGAGGAGTGCATGTGCACACACGCCCCCAACTCCAGCCATTTTACAGATTCGAAAACTGAGGCTCTGGAAAGGGGCTGTGACTCGCGGAAGATCTCTCAGGCCCTTCGCGTAGTCCGGGCCCCAGTCGCCCTCCCGGGTCCCTCCACGGGGCCTAGCCCCCACTCCCACCTGCCTCCCTCCAAGATGCCTTGTCCACAGAGAGCCACCCTGGATGAGGGCGGGGACGAGGAGGCTGGGTTTCGGGGTTTGGGGCTGCTGTCAAACCGTCTGCGTGAGCCGCTCCACCCCGCATCCCTCCGTGTGGAAATGGGTTCTGCTCAGAAAATGGGAATGAGCCCATTACCCCTTCTCGTCTCCCTCCTGCCCTCCCTCCGTCCTTTCTCCCTGCCTGCCCTGTCTCCCTGTCTGTTTCTCTCTTAGTGTCTCTTATACTCTCCCCCTCACTTGTCCCTCCCCCGACCTGGCCCCGGGACACTTTCCCCAAGAAACCCGCCGGTGTGACATTGAGCCTGTCCCTGTCCCTTCTAGTACCAGGGCTCTGCAGATCGAGGTCCCCTCTGGGGCGCAGGGGTGCGGTTGGTGCAGGGCGGCTCATGGCCTGGGGCCAGTTCCAGCCCCGACACCAGGCGACTCCTTTCCCCTCTCCAAGTCTCCCCTCTTCCCTGTGCACGAGGCACATTCCTCCTGGAATGTCCCTGCGCCCCCGAACCAGGGCCACGGGGTGACTTGAAGAACTGTGTAACAACGGTATGGACCTTTGAAAATGGTCCCCTCCAAACCCTGGTGCCCGACCTCCTGCCCAAGCTCCAGACTGCCCCTCCCAGAGCAGAGCAGAGCAGGCCTGTGGGTCCTGACTCGGAGTTACCCGAGATGTCACATTCGGGGTATGACTGCAACATTCCCAGTTAACCTTGGCCTTGGGGAGGTGTCACAGGAATAAAAGAGACCAGGCGTCAAGGCAACTTGGGTTCAAATCCCCTCATCCCACTCCCGACTACGGGTATTAGACAGGTTACCTCTCCTGGCCTCATTGTTCCTCATCAGGGAACCGGGGGTAATGGCTGATGTGTCGTTGAAATTTAAGGAAAGGAAGTTACAAAAGGAACCGGGTGCTAAGGTGGCAGCTCACTGAATTCATGGATCTCCTAATTTATGCACCACAGAACGTCTGCTGTACACAGGCCGTGTGCAGCCAGGGGGAAACTGAGGCTGGGGGAAGGCCGGCAGCCTGCGCGGGGCCTGGCAGGCAGTGGCAGCAGTGCCAGACTTGAATTCCAGCCCGACTCTCAGCAGCTCCTCCACGCAGCTATCAAAGACAGCGCTTCCGGAAGGGAGATGAAAGGCCGGCTCCGTATTCACAAAGAGAAACTCTCATTAAAACACGGCACAGAAAGAGAATCCGTGATCCAGGACAGAGTGGGAGCGGTTCAGAGAGTCTGTGCTGGGAGAGCGGGCCGGGCTGGGTGGTCAGGGAGAGCTTCCTGCAGGAGGAGGGGACTCCGGCCAGCCTCTCGGGAAGACGGCGCGTCCCAGGAGGGTTGACTGCGGCTACCGTTTATTGAGCACCTACTGCATCCCAGGTGCTGGGAGCACCTCTGAGAGGCGGGGACCCCGCCCCCTTTGTCAGAGGAGGAAGCCTCGAGGGGTCACTGCTGCGGAGCCACGGGGCATGCAGAGCCCCACTGGAACCAGGCTGGTCCCCGTAGGCACGGCGGCGTGAGCGTGTGTGTTGGGGTGACACAGGGCTGGGGACACGATCTGTCAGCACAGCCATCTGTCAAAGGAGAAAGGTCTGGGAAGTGGGCCGGGCAGCCTGTGGGGGCCTGGGTGGAACCGCAGGCCGGGCCGGACCGGACAGGTCCCTGGAGAATTCCGGGCCGGGGTCCACGCGCTCCTTCAGATACTCTGCGGACCGTGCAACGGCGACTGCTCCAGACAACAGTGACACAGCAGTGACAAAAACAGATGGCACCTGGCCTCGTAAGGCCGATCCCCTGGGAGAAGGATGGAGAATAAATCCATAAATGAAGAAGATCACCTCTCATCTCAGATGGCGTGTCAGTCTGCTAGAGCTGCCGCGACAAAGCGCTGCAGACCAGGTGGCCCCAAACGACAGAAGTGTGTGTCTGGTGGTCCTGAAGGCCACAGTCTGGAATGGAGGTGTAGGGGCGCCACGCTTCTCCCAGCCTGCCAGGGAAGCGTCTGTCCCTGCCTCTTCTGGCGGCCCGTGGCCCCGGCATGCCTTGGCTTGTGGCCGAACTGCTCAAGTATAAAAATGCCCCTGCCCCTCTGTCTTCATGCAGCCTCTTCTCTGTGTCCTGTCCTCGTCCTAGAAGACTCGCCCCATTTTACAGAGGAGGAAACTGAGGCTCAGAAAGGAGAAGTAATTCACCTGAGGTCACCCAGCCAGGGAGTGGGGAGCCAAGATGGGAAGCCGAGTCTGACTGGTCCCCAGGTGCCGTGTGGGTGCCCGGGCCCTGCGCTACGTGGGAAGGAAGTTGGGGCACCCACGCCTCCCAGGCAAGGAGGGCCCTCGGCCCGGGAGCATCAGCGCTGAGAGGCCAGCTCTCGCCTGCCAGGGCCCAGCCCCTCCTCCTGGCAGCAGCCTCCTCCCCACTCACTCTGTGCAGTTTGGGAGGGGCTGACACCGTACTCCCATCCCCCCCACTCCAAGAGTGGGCACATGGCCTGGCCCAGTGACATAGTCCATCCGCCTCTGGCCATGGTGACTGTTCAAAAATGGGCATGTGACTCACATCAGGCCAACAAGAGTCTATCCAGGAATTTTGTGGGAGAGTATTGATAAAAAAAGCAGCCTCTTTTTACCAGGCTTTCTATGCAGAATATCCTATTGTCAATACATGGGGAGAGGATGCTTGAGGACAAAGCGCTTGGAGAGGGACACAGAGGTGAGAAATGGGTGACCAATGACTTCGCTTGAGCACCTGGATCTAGCCATGCCTGAAGTCCACTCCTGGTCTTTTCAGCAAGGTGCATCCGCAAATTCCTTTGATTTCCTCGAGCTAGCCTGGTGTCCTGACTTAGACCAAACTCTGAGGAGGGTGGTGTGAGCCATCCCTCAGACGACAAGTGCACATCTGCATGCCTTCCCTATCTTCCCCACTGGACCAATAACCTTCATGCCAGTTCTAGGCATCATTAGGCCAATAATAAAGAACACTTAAATATATACTCCTCTTCCCACGATTCTCTGCCTAAGAAACTCCTATTCATCCCTCAAGATCCAGCAGGTAATGTCACCCCTACTGTAAGAAATCCCCTGAAAGTTTGCTGCTCCCTCCTCTGCCTCCCACAGCACTCCCTGCTACGCTGTTCTCCCCCGTGGGACAGGGGTGAGCCACCTGCATCGTGAGATCTGTCTCAGAGCCTCCGAGCTCCTTTGGAGCAGGCGCCATGCCTCATTCATTCAGCACGTGTTACTGAGTCTCTGCTAACACGGCTCTGTGCCATATGCTGGAGAGACGGGCTTTCCTCCACACACTTCCCGTCTATCCAGAGAGACCAACGAGAAAACGGTAAAATCACATGTGGCGCGATGATGGGGGAAGTACAGAGACCGTGGAAACACAGGAGCCAAAAAGGCGTGGCTGCTCGCTAACGTGTTGCCGGGGGACACGTGTTGCAGGGGCGGGCTTCCAGGCAGGCCGTGCAAAGGCCCGGAGGCAGCAGGTGCGTGGCGCTTCCATGACCGTGAAAGAAACCCAGGCGGCCGGGATCGCGGAGGGCGGGTGTGGCGGGCAGAGGGCTGGAGGGGGCAGGGAGCTCGCGCTTCGCCTTGCAAGCCTTGGGCGCCCAGGCAGGCCGCGAGTAGGGCAGAGACGTGGCGGAGACCACGTTAACTCCAACGTGGAGCTGGAGGCGCCAAACCTGAGCGGCAGCCAGTCACGCCTGCGGCTGGGCCCGGGCAGGCGGCAAAGGCAGTGGCTTGGGCCTTGGGGTGGCCGGGGGTGGACAGGGGCAGAGCGGCAGGTGCTGATGGTTGGCTGGAAAGAGTGGGGTCGGGAGGAGAAGGCCCCAAGGCGACACCTGGGTTTCCGTCTTCTGTAACCAGGAGGCTGGTGGGACGGCCCTGGGAGAGCACGCAGGCCTCAGCCGGGCAGGGCCGCGGCAGGGAGCGGCTGTGGCTCGGCACGCCGAGTCCGGGAGCCGTGAGACCTCCGGAGGGAGATGCGCAGCCTTCTCTATTTGCACACTTTTCTGGGGCTCCGTGCAGCCTCGTGCTGGGGGAGTCCCTCCCACTCGGCAGCCTCCTCGCTGTCCTGGGGCCCCGGCCCCGCCCCTCCGCGCCGACCACAGGGGACGGCCTGCCGCTCTCCCAGGGAGCCGCTCTCTCTGTCCTCCTCCTGCCCTTCGCATATGCCGTGTCCTCCACTTAGAACACCCTTCCTGCTTTGACCCCCTTTGCCTGGCTAATTCTTATGCTATGTGACACCACCTCCAGGAAGCCTTCCTGATGTCCACCAGCTGGGAGACACTTCAGAGCCTCCTTAGCCCTCTCTGTGGCCGCCGTCACAGGGCTTTCCCGGGCTCTGGGACACTCTCCAGCAGAGCTTCCACACAGGCTGGCTGTGCTCCCGCTCCAGAGAAAGCTGCTCAGCCTTCTTGCCCCTCAGTTCCTCATCCTGAAAATGGGGTAACAATAGTTCTTATCTCCTGGGATTCGTTGGGAGAAGTAAACGAGTTAGTTCACATCGGGAACAGTGCCTGGGACTTAGTAAGTGCTCAATATTAGCCGCTGTCACGGCCTCTCTGCTTGTCTCTCCCGAGAGTCTGGGAGGTCCCCCTGCCACCCCATCCCCGGCAAAGAGCTCGGGGCAAGCACAAGCCCAGAGCCGCCCCACTGCCTGGGGAGGGACAGGGCAGTCTGAGATTGGCCTTCTTACGCCCAAGTCCAACATAAGAGGCTGCGCAGAACGGCGTCAGAGCCGGGGTCAGGCTCATGGCTTGCTGGAGGGACCCACATTGGGGTCATCTAGACTGGCACCTGCTTCGGCCGGGCAAGCTGTTGAACTCTCAAAGCACAGCGGAGATGCAGAGATGGAGAGAACCCCCTCTGGTCCCTTTCCCACTGAGGCCCCTGGACACGGTCCTCCCCGAGTACCCCCACCCCTAGCCGGGCACCTTGAGCACCCCCAGGACCCCCTCCCAGCTCTGGGGCCTCCATCCCATCCCTTCTTCCCTGTCCCCAGTTGCCCTCCAGGCTGAGCCCTGGCCGGGCCCCTCTTTGGCTGTTCCTCCTTGGAGCTGGCTTGGATCATGCAGCGTTCGCTCCGCAAGGCTGGGAGGAGACAGAGCCTCACACGCTCCCATGGCGGTCCCTGCCTGGCTGGTGCACGGCCCCCAGGCCACACTCCCCTCCCCACCCCTCTTGAGGACCTTCCCTCTGGGTCCCGACAGCTCTGCCCAGCGACACCCTCCCTCCCACGCAGACTCAGCCCCTCCTTGGCCCAGGCCCCTCTCCCAAGCACGTGGGAGTCCCCAGACTCTACAAACCCGACACGTTCCAAACACGATTCATCATCTCCTCCCCAAACCTGCCCCCATGGCAACACTGCCTTGGCAGCCAGCGCCCAGGCTGGAGTCCCGCCCCTACGGTCCAGTGCGCCCCGGGCCCCAGCCTGCCCCTGCCGCCCCCTCCGTAAGAGCTGCCTCCAGGGTTGCCCCTGCTCGGACCCTGGCCCGGGGCTCCCCAAGGGAGCTTTGACACGTCAAACTTTTTTCAAAATCATAAGCCAGACATTAAAAAAATAATCTGCCAAAAATCTAAAACAATGCCACCTTGCTCGCTAAATACTTTTATTTTGGAAAATGAATCGTTATTTTTCATAAAAAGATATTGTTTAACATGTAATAGGTTTATTATTTTGTCCGGAAATGAAATGATAAATAAAAATGTTGACTTTTCATAGCCTTAATTTCTAATACAGGGTAAACATTGTATTAATAGATTGTATCAATAATCCGTGTGAATGACTGCTGTGCATCAGAAAGCTTTGAAGAGCGCAAAGGGCTTCTAACACCACAAAGTTTGAAAACTGCTGTTCTAGGATTGATCACCAGATACGTAGGTTTTGAGGACCAGGGTCCTGTTTGTCTTATCCTCAGTCAGGACCTGGCACGGTGCCTGGCACTCCACATATGCTTGTGGAACAAATAAATTACTGATGTCCCTCCACCCGCCCAAACCCTTCATTGACTCCTCCTCTGCCTCATAGTTGAGTCCAAGTCCCGGGGCCTTTTTAAAGTTCCCTGAAGATGCTGTTCCCTATTTCTCTCTACATCCCTACCCACACTGTCCCTCTGTCCCAGATACCTTCCTTGTCCTCCCCTATTGCCGGCCCCCTCTTCAAGATGAGAGTCAGGTATCACCTCCTCCACGAAGCCCACCTGGATACCCCTCATCTTAGCTGGATGGCCCTCTGGGCTTCCACCACGCTCAAGCTGCCCTCTGTCAACGAGCTTCAGAGCACCTGTCACCCTCTACTGAAATGACTGTTTTGGTGGGTCTGCCCCGGAAGACTGCACGCGGGCACAGAGTGGGTGCTCAGTGAGTTCTGGAGCTGAGTGAAGAGCCTGTCCCTGGTGGATAGATAGTGGCGGGTCCAGAATTTCTATATCACGGAGGAGCTTCAAGGCAGCTCTCTTGCTGGAGGGTTTGTTGGATGATGACTAAAGGTTGTAGTGGCTCATACAGGTTAAGCCATTTGAGCGCTCTGAGTCTCGGTTTGCTTATTGGTGAGACAGGATTAATGACAATACCTTTCCTTGGCTTCAGAGAATTTTTTTTGCAAACTGTAAAGTGCTGCATACATGCAAGATTTTCATTATGACTATCAGAGCTGAGAAGGGGCTTGGAGGTGGAAGTACAGCCTTAGAACTGAGAAAGACCTGAGCGGATGATTTCATTCAACCCTCCTCATTTCACAGGTCAAAATCAGAGGCTCAGACAGAAGAAGTCTCATGTCACTTGTCTAATGTCCACAATGACATGGGACACAGGACGGGTGTTTTCCATTCTTGGTTCATAACCCTGTACCTCAACTCAAGGGCCCCCCCCAATCATGGGGAAACATCCTCATCTGTACATCAGAATACTTGGCCTGTCCCTAACTCACTTGAAGAATGAGCTCCTCACCTCTGTGCCTGTTTTTATAGCTGTCAAAAAATAATAATAAAAAGCTGGGTGGATAAGCTCCAAAAATTTGTTTCAGTATAATTGACCAGCAAGTATAAGGAAAATCTGTCCAATATCCCCCAAAGAAATGCTAAATTAAAACAACAGTGAAGTAAAAAGTGATAATACCCAGTGTTGGCAGGCATGAGCTGAAATGGGCATTCTTGATATCTTTGAAAGCGGTGTTAGTACTGTCGAATCCTGTAGCCAAAGTCTTTTAAATATGTTATGCACATCCTTTGGCCTAGAAACTCTACCTCTAGGATTTTATTCTAAGGAAATAATGAAAAAATTGACTACAGGAATATTGGTTTTTATTCAAAACAGTGAGAGAGAGAGAGAGAGAGAGACAGAGAGAGAGAGAGAGAGAAAATAAATGTCCAGTCAATCAAAGGACACATTTGTCAACTGTCAAATATATATACAATGGAATACTCTACAGCCACTAAAACTGATGATGTAGCAGTGCATTTATAGATGTAGAAAAACATTCATGATGTAGTGTTGAATGGAAAAACAGGTCATAAACTGAAAAGGCAGCACATTCCTGTTATTCTTGTTTTTTAAAAAATGTATGAAAGAAAATAGGCAAGATACAGGTTGAATATCTTTTATCCAAAATGCTTGGGATCAGAAGTATTTTGGATTTCAGATTTGGGATGTGCGACCAGTATCCACTAAAATAATGTATGTATTAATAGTTAGCTTTGTCTATTGGGATTATAGGTGATATATATGTATGAGTTGTTTGGCAGTAAATGTGTATTATTGTGAAATAAGATAAAAAAATAGAATCAAGTCCCTCCCAGCTCTGAAATTCTAGAATGTGCCTCCCCACCCCCAGTTGGTTGCATTCTCATGAACATCAACTCACCTCTTCCAGCCCTGTGTGATTCATGGAAAACGGGAGTGACAGTCAGCCAAAGAGGAATGTGGGTCTAGCAGGGTAATGCTGCGAACCTTTGGCCGGGACATCAGCAGTGGAAGTAGCCGGCATGTGTCACCCACGAAAGCGCCTCTGTGACTGCAGAGGCAGGAAACCAGGTGTCGGCAGAGACAAAGGAGTCCTTGGCGCGTGAAATGGGACTTGGAGCAGGGCCCGCTGGGGGAGACAGAGGGCGGCTGCCCAGCCAGCCAGCCCCGACTCGGGGAGTGCAGTGACCACAGCATCCCCAGGTGAGACGGCTGTGAGGCCTTAGAGCATCGCCATTCAATCACCCCTTCTGACAGCAGGGGAAACTGAGGCCCAGGGAAGAAAATCAGAGATGCTTCCAGACCTAGCTGAGCAAGAGGGACTGGCTGTGTTTGGGAGCAGTGCTTCTCAAACTGTCCGTGATGAAGCACCATTTTGCTTTTTAGATTTCCACTCTGTCACAGCCTGATACTTTCATAAAAGACAGTAACAGTGAATTCATGATGAGATATAGAAACAGAAAGCAGAATGGTGGTTACAAGGCCGGGGGCTGAGGGAAAGGGGTGCTGCTGTTCAAAGGGTTTGTGAGATGAAAAAGTCCTGCAGATCTGTTTCGTGATGTCGTGACTACGCTTAACACTGAGGAACTGTACACTTACAAATGGCTAAGATGGCAAATTTTATGTGATGAGTTTTCCCACCACAATGAAAAAAATGTTTTACAACTTGCGATGATACAGATGCCAATATACAATGTGCTATTTTGGAACGACAGTCAACGTTTCATAAAGCAATGGTACTAACATTACAGGAAATGAGGGAAACCTGTTATATCTGTCCTGGAACACTTTGTAAAATAATTATTTAAAGAATGAACTACTAGAAACGTGGACAGGAGCTCGGATGTAGTAGCAATGCCCTGTTGCTGTGAGTGATTATAAACGCGTGCTCAGCTCACGGGCCGGCCCGGTGCACAGGCGACACGGAGACCCGCATAGCACAAACACGAGCGATTTATCAAAGAGCATGCGGAGCCTCGGTCGCTCGGCCCCGCACCTCCTGTCACCCTCGACATCCACTCTCGTGACTGACACTGCTCAGACCCCGGGAGGGAGGAGGCATTCGCTTCTCCTCTTTGCTTGCTCTGTGTCCTCGTCACAGAGGATGGCCGCGTCCAAATGTCACAAAGGCTTGCGGGCTGTGCAGCTGCTGACACTGCAGACAGACGCTGCTTTGGGGCTCGGGGAGGCTCTGAGCAGTGTAAGAAAAGTTTTCGCTCTTAGGTAAGAGAAAAGACAAATTAATTAACTTGTTAACTCCTTCCGCCAAGAGAGCACAAATACAGTAAGTTCCTACTAGTGCCAAGCATGCGTTTCCTTGCTTTTTGTCCTGTTCCAAGTCATGGTTCCAGAATTGCTCAGAAAAGGGCATGCAATCCACTAGAGTTGCACAGGGCAGCCGAGGAACACTTTGCAACATTAAATAATTCAGATTACTCTTAAATTTGTAGGTCCAGATGTAACACGCTTAAAGTGTGACATCAATTACTTCCATGGCTGTTGGATCCAGATACTGCTTTGGGAGACAGGAAAAAACAAGATACACATGCTGTGATTTACAGGAAGAATTTAAATAGCTTATAATATTTTCTACAATAATCATCATTTATCATGTGCAACCCCCATTATAACATTTAAGCTTGCTATATAAAATTCATGGCTCATTTCCTAATCTAAATATTGCCTTAAGAATGTTATTGACAATTAAATTGTTGCTACATCCTCAATAGACCAAGTGTTTCCAAACTGAAATTAATTAAAAACTAAGAAATACAATGACTTGAGAAAGGTTGTCTAATTTCACATTGCTACCAACAGAAGAGAAATTATGTGAAAATCTTGATTATGACAACGCAATTACTGATTTTGCTGAAATAAAGGCAAGAGAAACAAAACTGATAGAATAAATGCATAATATGAATCATGTGTGTTTTTATTTTATTACTCATGCAAACATCATCAGCCCATCCAGAGACTACCCAGACATGTGCTACTATCCTTCCATTTAGTCAGCCAACTTTGCTAACTTTCAGCCATATGAAACCTGAAACTTACACATATTTTGTATTTTGTTATAACGAAGGCAGAGTTGCTGTATTTTATTTAACCGTTTATTAGTTTGACTTATTGAGACATATGGAATATGGAACTCCATTCACACCTTGCCCTGGACCCCACAAGTGTTTGAATGGGCTTGGCCAAGGAACCAGCCCAGGACCACACATGATCCAAATCTTTAGCTCTCATTCAAACGAGCATTTAATGAGCACCTACTGGTTGCTTGACATTGGGAATTAGGTCAAATATATACAGTTTACAGCCCCCATTCTTGGGAGTGCACCAGCTCATGGTGGCGCCCAGGTAGGTCTATATTCAGCCCTCAGAACCTCTCTAGAAGGTGGGATGGCAGAGTGGTTAGGCATACACCAGCTTTTAATTCAAATGGGCCAGGCCTGAGGTCTTGAGTCCACCATATCTTTACGGTGGGCTTTACTGAGTGGCCTTAGGCAAGTGTCTTCTCTTCTTCAAGCCTTGGTTTTCTCATCTGTAAAATGGGTATAACGACAATACCTGCATCATTATGTTCTGAGAATTAAATAAGATGATGCATGTGTTTCAGTTACATAGTACTGTGTGACAAATCACCCCCAACATTTAGTGGCTTAAAACAACAAACGTTTATTATTTAGAGTTTCTAAGGGTCAGAAATTCAGGAGTGGCCTTGCTGGGGGGCTCGGGCTCCGGGTCTCTCATGAGGTTACGGGCAGAGTGTCGGCAGGGATCGCAGGCATCTGAAGTTTAGCCTAGGGCTGGGTCCACTTCCTGGGGGGCTCACTGCTGTGGCTGTTGGCAGGAGGGCTCAGGTCCTTGCTGGCTACTTTCGGGTGGCCTTCGTCCTCACCACCCTCGCCACCTGGGCCTCCCAACGTGTGCCTGAGGGTCCTCAGGACGGGGCAGCTAACTTCCCCTGGAGGGAGCAATCCCAGACAGCAAGAGGAGACAGCCACGGCGCCTTTTTATAACCTGGCCTCCAAAGTCACATGCCATCACTTCTACTTTGCACTATTAGTTGGGAGCAAGCCACTAAGTCCAGACCACCCTCTGGGGAGGGAATTGGGCTCCACCTTTTGAAAGGAGGAGGATCTAAGAATTTGGGGGCATATTTTAAAGCCACTACAACACAAGGTTAGCAAGAGCCTCTGGCCCACAGTAAGGACCATAGTTATGTCCCATGTAGGTATCTCATGTTACAGTTAACGGGGTACTTTGCATCCCTTGCTACATTTAATATCATAAGAACCCAATGGTATCACTATTTCCATTTTTCAGATGAGGAAACTGAGGCTCAGAGAGAAGAGATTTGCCCAGAGTCACACAGACAGTTAGTTGGTGGCAGTGCTGGGGCAGGCACCCAGCCCGCCATCAGCCCAATAGGACAGCAGCAAGCCGGGCCGCGCCTGGCATTGCTTCCTCGTGAGATGGGAGTTCGAGTTCTGTGTCAAAGTACTCAGGGAAGCCTGGGAAGTCTAGCAGGCCGCGGGCAAGGGACGGGAAGCAAGGAGCTTGGAGAGCAGGTGGGAGGGATGGGGCGAGACAGGGTGTGGCTGGCGCAGGAGGGCCACCACTGGGGCATGACATGCTGACACAAAGGTGGGGAGGGGGTGACAGCAGCTGGGGACAGACAGACGGGGGCAAGTCACCACAGCAGTGGGTTCCAGCAGGGTGACTGGGGGCTGGGCGGGCTCGGGGCTGGGGCAGTACAGGCCAGCGGCAGACTCGGAGGGGCCCCGTGGAGACAGGACCCAGCTGAGGAGGCAGCAAATCTGGAGAACAAGCCCAGGGCTTGGGGTGAGGGTCACCTGAGGTCAAAGCCTGACTCACCACCTCCCAGCTGTGCGCCCTTGAGTGACCCCTGAGCCTCTCTGAGTCTACAGGGGGACAGTGGGACAGTGGCATCCACCTGCCCCTCCTTGTACCCCTGTAAGGGGCACCCAGCATAAGCCCAGACTGTGGCTCAGCGTGGTGCTCATCTGCCTTCGCAAGGCAGAAAGGCCCAACTGCCCGGAGCTGTCCAAGCCACTAGCCAATGTGGCCACTTACATTCCAATTTAAAGGAATTAAAGTGAAAAAATATTAAAATCTCACTTGTTTGGTCACCCTAGTCATATTTCAAGTGCTCGATTGATACATATGACTTCGTGGCTACCCTGTTGGACCCTGCAGAATGGAACACCCATTGCTGCAGAAAGTTCTGTTGGACAGCGCTGGTCCACAGCTACGCCGTCCAGCGGAGATATGAGGCAGCCACACATGGAATGTTAAATGTCCTAGTAGCCACATTAAAGAAAAACAGGTCAATTAATTTTAATAATACATTTTATTTAACTCAATATATCCCAAATATTATTTTAACTTTTCACCAATTAAGAAAAAAAAAACTTTTAATGAGATATTTTATATTTCTTTTTTTTTCCTTACTAGGTGTGAATTCTGCTGCCTTCACCTGCTGTAGTGCTGTGTGACCTGGGCCAAGTTATTTAGTCTCTCTGAGCCTTAATGTCCTGTCCGCAAAATGGCTGTGATATTCTATATGTGATATGAGTATACATGTGACACTATTATAATCTACATGTGACATTATTACATTACTGTATCATTATCTGATTGTCTCGAAGATGAAGGAGAGGATCAGCACAGAGCCTGCAGTGCCGGGTGTACTACAGGGTAACCTTTGACAAGTGCTGCTTGCGGTGGTTGTGACTGTCACAGGTCTGACTGCCCCACCAGACCCTGAGTGCTTACAGGATGTGTTCATCTCTGCCCCTCCCCCCTGCCCCTCTCCTGCCCCAGCACCTGACCCAGAGCCCCCTCCTTGTCTGGGCTCCCTTCTGTGGTCAGACAGGTGTGAAGTTATTCCACTTTCGCGCCGGTCCCCACCCCCTGGGCCCAGCTCTGAGCTTATGACTCAGGCTCAGCAAACATGTTCAGCCCATGAGGCAGTGGGTGGTTCAGAAATCAACTCTCCCGTGGCGGCTGGGGGCAGAGGGAGAAGGAAGCTCTGGGCTGGGGGACGGGAGACCTGCTGATAACTCCATCCGCTACCTTGCGTGGGTCACTTTCCCTCCCTGGGCCTCAGCATCCCAACAGTAGAATGGGCACATCCCACCTGGCGCATGTCGGGGCCCTCCCGTGGCATCTGTGCCGCTGGTGATGAAGGCTCTGACCGGCCAGGCCTGCTCGGAGGTGGGAGGACGACAGCCGCAGCCCTCCTGAAACACGCTCCCCTGTCACATGGTGTGTTTGTGAGCTGGCGTGCAAGAGCTCAGAACAGCTCTCGGCTCCTGCCGTGGGTTCCCTCCAAGCGGGTGCTGTCATGTGACTTTTTGCTGTCGTATGATAATACATAGGTATATATCATTTTCTTTTATATTATTTATACTAATAGTATTATATTACATGAGTAATTGTTATATTTATTCCACACAAAGCAGGTGAAGAGGCAGCATCGATACTATTGAGCTGAGTCCCAAGCATTGGACAGACCTTATCTCATACAATCCTCACATCAACCCTATGAGGGTACAATCATCATCCCCCCATTTCACAGGTGAGGAGACTGAGGTTTGAGGGGTAAACCGGCTCGCCCAACCCAAGGTCACACAGCCAGCAAGTGGCAGTGCAGGGACTTGAACCTGGGTCTGACTCCAAAATCCTCTCCCTTTCTCCCATGCCCCACTGCCTGCTTGGAGAGGAAGAACCAAGCTCTGCATTCTACAGCTGAGCTCCCTCCAGGGTGACCAGTCTACACTCCCCTCCGCTGGGAGAACTGATCCGTGTGCTCCCTCTAGGAGTTCTAGCCCCAGGCTGGACCCTGTGACATCAGGGTGGCTCCAACTGCCTCCCCCACGGCCTCCGACCCAAGGAGGGAAACAGTCCCAGCTACAGCCTCGGTAGGTATTTTCTGGACAGATTTTTAAAGCAGCAAGAACCACCAGGAGCTCAGAAATCTCCCTCGTCCACAGTCTCATTTGCATAATCCCCACAATCCAATGCAGACCCAGCTTCCCTTTGTGATATTAATTAAGTGGAGGAAAATGTCGTGGGCAAGGAGAACTGGCTCCTGTTTTTCAACCATTGTCCCTTCATGCCACCCCTTATTGCTTCATCCTCCCAGATAGATCAGGGGTATGGTGCGGAATCGGAATTCAAAAGCCAAAGGTTGGACCCTCTGTCCCTGTGTCCCCCCTTTCCGTGTTCCCCAGGGGCTGCCTGGGCCCCCCAACCACTGGAGGAAGGCCTGCCCCACTCAGAGACCAGGGGGTGCTGACTGTTCAAATGTGTAATAAAACATACCATTTGCATTTAAAAATTAATCCTAGAAGAAAATAATAGACTATTAGTTAATAGTTGGAATTGACAAGCTGGCTGCTTTCCAATTCCATCTCAGACAGTCACGGTGCTGAGCTCTGCCCAGCCTTCGAAATGGTCCTAGAAAAATTGAGAACTACCCGCCTTGTCTCCTTGGACTCCCCTTGGGCTCCCTGCCCCAGCCTCGTAGTGGGAAGTTTGAGGCCAATTGCCAATTCCACTCCACAACCCAGAGAACATCTCACTGTTCAGCTATTGCCCGCTACCCTGCTGTGTGACCTTGAGTAAGTTACTTTCCCTCTCTGAGACTCAGTTTCTTCATTTATGAAATGAGAAGGGTGGAGACGCTGATGCCAGGCTCTTCCGAATCTAAAAATTCCTGGGTCTGTCATCACCAATATCAAACACTTGTGTGGAAGACCTGCTGTGGGCACAGTTCACCTTCACATTGTGAGGCCCACTTCCCAGGAATAGAGTGTGTCTAAGCGACATCTGCGAAGGCTGAGAACTTGGGCCCACTTCCCTCAAAGCTCCTTCTCCTTCCCTCATCTCACCTCCTCTCCTGGCCTCCAGATGCCTGTTCCCATCTGGGTGCAGAAATAGCAAGTGCCAGGAGGTCTGAGTTCTAGTCCTGACACCGCTGCTACCCACCATGAGACTCTGGGCAGGGCCGTTCCCTCTCGCACGAGACCCGACGTCAGCAGGACTCTGGACCGGCCAGGCCACGCCGTGGCATGGAAGCTCTGCCCACGCTGGGCTCGTGTGCCGACTGGGCCAGCCCCAGACTCTCCCGACGGGCGGGAAAGAAGCAAGCGGGCACGGTGGGCACCAAACGGAACAACCTGCAGCGAGAAGGACGGGCACGGAGCCTCGGGCAAGCACCCAGAGAGAATCTGGGGGGAGCAAATGAGCACCCCTGGCAGCCATTGTTTCTGTTATCATTATCTCAGTGCTTAGAGGTGTCTTAGATTCTGAATAATCACGAATCCTGTTCAGGCCTCCAGAGCTTTTGCTGGGTTCCAAGTCCTGATCACAAAGTAGAGATTCCTGGTTTTTGATTGCCAGATGTGTCCTTCCCAAAACTCCTCAGTTAATTTCTTGCAATCTAGAGAATCATCATGGCTCATGTGTCACCACCTCCTGGAAGCCTGCCTGCTTGTCATCCTCCTCCCTCCTGTCATCCACCCATCCATCCACGCACGCACCCATTTGGCAAGTACTTCCAGAACACCCTCTTTGTGCCCGGTCCTATTTAATTGTGAACCAGCTGTCACATCTTTGCCCCTCTGAAGCTCTACTTTTAGGCCAGAACCTTTCCAGAGAGCTCAGCTACACCTAGTTCTAGGACTTTCTATTTTCATTGCACGAGGGTCTTTAAAGAATGGGACCTGCACCTCACCTTTCTGTGTGGTCCCCAACCCAGCGCCCAGCCCAGTCTGGATCCTTTCTGTGATGTCCCTGTTGGGGGGGGCAGCTCTCTCACCTTCGGTCCCTCCACACCCAGCTCAGCAGCCACCCCCCACCCCCCCACTCCCGCCCTGCCGCACCCCTGTTGCCAGGCGCCCATCGAAACAGCCCTTCCAAACTCCGGGAGAGAGCAGATCGGGAAGCGGCCAGCCAGGTGAACCACCATAAACGCTGTGTGTCCCCGTGGGGCGCAGAGATCAAAGCACCCCGTATCAGGTTGGTGCACAACCGTAACCACCTTTCGCCTGGATACGGCACTCCACGGTTTACAGAGGCGTTCCCACCTCCTGGCTCCTTTCATCTTCCGACAGGGCTCCTGCCATAAGCAAACTGACGCTCAGAAAGTTGTGAGACCACCCAAAGCCTCGCAGAAAATAAACGGCTCAACTGGGATTTGAACTCAGGTCTCCCAACATGAAATCAGGCGCCTTTGCAACCAGATCACAGCTATGAGCTTCAGAAGGGCCTTGGCCAGGGCACTGGGAGGCCTGGCCTCCAGCCCAGTATTCACAGCCTGTTGAGTGACCTTAGCGAAGTCACTTCCTCTCCTGGCTGCAGTTTCCTCCACCATGGAGTGAGAGGGCCGCCCAGGCTCAGAGGTTGTTGTGAGGATCAAAGCACAGACGGGTGGGGACAGACCGTAGAGACAGGCTGCCTGCTGCGGGCCAGGTGCCCACCCACTCCCACCGCGACCCGCGGCTGCGAGCTGGACCATGCAGCACCCCCAGCTCCCAGGAGGAAGTGAGTCTTTGGCCCCCCGGGGTAATTCCCACAGCTCGCAGATACCGGGCAGCATTTTACTCCCTGCTTCCCATGCCAAGAAGGTTCTTTCTGCTGGTGGGAGAGAAGCTTCGATGCACAACAGCAAGCACTTCGTCAGCACTCGTGTGCCAGGCCCTTTACTGGACTCGGACTCAGAGGGGGACGGGATGCAGTCTGCGCCAGGGCGGGTTCCCGTCTACAGGGGCGTGAACAGCAGGGAAAGGAAGCTGGCGTTTCACAGGTATCCTCCAGTGGCACGTGGCCGTGTGTGTCACCGCACTCTACGCTCACTACAAGTGTGTAAGGATCAGGCCCATTTTACAGACAAAAATGCCGAGGCTTAAAGGCATTAAGTGTGCCCCTTCCTACTCAGGATCACACGGGATTTCGGCACACACCTCCCCTGACTCCAAAGCCCACTCCACGAGCCTGCCTTGCCAGAACACTAGACCAAGGCAGTCGAGGTGGGTGACGTCAGATGCCGGGAAGGTTTAGGGAGGGGGAGTCGGTCTTTGGGAGGATTCCTGAGGAGCTGGTGTGTGACGAGGGCCTTGGCGGAGAAGCAGATTTCTGGAAGGCAGGAGGAGGAGACCATGGTCCAGGGAGAAGCTGGGTACGAGGAGAGCTGGGAGGTAGGCAATGGAGGATGTTCTTGGACTGCTGAGGACAGCAGTTTGGCCGGAGCAGAGGGTGTCCGGAGGTGACTGGTGGGAGGTGAGACTGGGAAGGTGGGCTGGGCCCCACCCCTGGGGGCCTTGAATGCCAGGCTAGGGAGTTTGTGTTTATTGCAGGGGGCAATGAGAGCCATTGAAGACGTTTGAGCAGGAAAGTGGCTCAATCATAGATTTAGGGTTTTAGGAAAACCCTCCAGGGGCTTAAGGGTTAACAGCAGAGAACCAGAGAAAGAGTATGAGATTAAATGAGACTTATCCCCGGTACATTGCTTTCAGTTTCCCTCTGACATCAAATAATGTAAAACATTGAGCACTTACTGTGGACAAGGCCACAGTGCTAAGCATGTCATGTATTATCTCATTTCACCTTCACACCTCCAGGGGGATAGACAGCATTATTAGCCCATTTTACAGATAAGGAAACTGAGATATGGAAAAGTCAAGTGGCCCAAGGACACAGGACTCATAAAAGGTGGAGCTGGATTTGAAGTCAGGCAGTCCTGCTCCCCAACCTATGGTCCTTTAGAACGACAGCAGAAGAGAAGCCCTCCTCCGGAATGAAAAGTCATGTGACTCCCACGCCAGAGGGCTGGTCACGGAGTGGGGTGCGGGCCTAGGGGTCAAAGGCGGACACCCAGGACCCAGCACCGCGTGCCTCTGGCCACCTCTGCTCAGATGCTGCTCCGGGAGGGTGCGTTCACTTCCACGGCCACCAGGTGGCAGTCGAGAGACCGGCCGCTGGGAGCCGCAGCCCAGCCCAGCCGCCTCCGGCTCCGAGCCACAAAGACCCAGGGCCAGCGGCAGGGAGTCAGGGTGGCTTCAGGGGAGCCTCCCTTCCTGGTTGCCCTTGTCCGCTTTCCCTGCAGCCTCCGTGCTCAGAGGGGCAGCCAAAGTGGAGCTGGGTTCGCAGGTGCCTTCAGGTGAAGGGGAAAAGCACGCAAGAGTTGCTGGCTTTACGGCCTGTCACCTGCCGGGAATGGTAGGCAGTGGTTGGCAATAATGTTTACAGAGAGTTTTTTAACCACCCAGGGGAATGCTAGCTCCACAGTACTAGGTGGGAAAAAATAGGGCACGGCACTGTATATGCAGCAAGATTATAGTTATGTGCAAAACACTCCTGCCTAAAAAAATGCCTGGAAGGAAATGGATCAAAATATTGACAGTGACTCTCAGGCTGGGGAGATTAGGGACAGTTTTTGTGTCCTTCTTAACATCTTCTTTATTCCTAGCAAGGAGTATATGTTACTTGTATCATCAGGTACAAAGAAATGTTCTTGAGAGGAGGAAGAAAAATATTAGCTATCAAGATTTTTTAACCTTTTAAATGTTACCTTCTCCAGGAAGCCTTCCCACCTTCCCCAGGCAGAAATAGTGACTCCAGGCCAGGTGCAGTGGCTCATGCCTGTGATCCTAGCACTCTGGGAGGCCAAGGTGGGAGGATCTCTTGAGGCCAGGGGTTTAAGACCAGCTTGAGCAAGAGTGAGACCCCATCTCTACTAAAAACAGAAAAAAATTAGCCAGGAGTGCACTTGTACTCCTGGCTAATTGGGAGCTACTTGGGAGGCTGAGGCAGGAGTTTGAGGTTGCTGTGAGCTATGATGACGTCGCTGCACTCTACTCAGGGCAATAGAGAGAGACTCTGTTTCAAAAAATAAAATAAAAAAAAAGAAAGAAAGAAAGAAATAGTGACTCCCTCCTCTGTGCCCCTGGAGGGCTTGGACAACCTCTTCTAAAGAGCACCTCTCGACCCTTACGGTAAGATTGCTGTTGGTGTCTGCGTCTACGCTATCCAATATGGTGGCCACCAGCCACTGGTCACACATGGCCATTGAACACTTGAAATGTGGCCAGTGCAAATGGCGACATGCTGAAATATAAAGTACATGCTACATTTCAAAGACTTAGTATGAAAAAAAGAATGTAAAATAGTTCATTAAGTACATGTTGAAATGATAATATTTTGGCTATATTGAGTTAATAAATATATTAAAATTAACTCCACCTGTTCCTTTTTCCTTTTTTAATGTGGCTACTAGAAAACTTAAAACTACACGTGGGGCTTGTATGAGATTTCTGTTGGACAGTGCTGGTTCATGAGCTTCACGGGGGTAAATCTGGGACTCTCCCAGCTCAGGCCCAGAGAGGGAAGGGCCCTGTCTGAGGGTACACAGGTAACGAGAGGCAGAACTGGAACCTGAGCCATGCTCTGTGCTAGGAATTTCCCCCCAGCCAGGCATGGGCTGCGGGAGCGGTCTGACCCCCAACTGGCCGTGTCCCCCCATCAGTCCTATCTGGGTGGGGAAGGCCCTGGGATGGGGGTCGGGCACCTGGGGCACTCGGAGAGGAGGCTTCCACGTTCTCTCCAGCTCTGTCGCTCAGCATAACACGTTTCCCCTCCAAGAGCCCCTGTGCCTTCCCCCTCAGGATGAAGGGGCCTCAGGGAAGGCCAAGGGGTCCGAGGGCTCATCTGCACCCTCTGGCGTGGCCAAGATCCTCAGTGAGGTCCTGTCACCCCACTGAATCCACAATAATGAGGGAATCAGGGCTGAAAGTGGCCTCAGAAATACCACCTTGGCCAATGCCCTCATTTAGCATTTGTGGCAAGTGGGGCCCAGAGAGGGTGAATGCCCTGCTGAAGATCACACAGCAAGTTAAGGGAAGGCTGGGACATACCCTGGAGTCTCAGTCTAGGGGGTGTAGAGACCAGCCCAGCCCCATAGATCAGGAGGATGGTGGCATGGGTGAGCACCCAGGTGCCCTCAGGCCCTGCTCAGCCAAGTTCGTGCTGCTTCCCCTCCCCCAGATCCATTCATTCTTGACTTGCAATCCTCCATGGCTCCCCATGTTGCTTAAAACACACTCCATATTCTTCCTCCCCTAACGAACATCCTCCACACTCCGGTTGCTTGTCACACTTCAGCTACTACTCCCAGAAGGTTCCAGCAAGTTCCTACTGCAGGCCCTTTGCACTGGCAGCTCCTTCCACCTGGAACTCTCTTCCTACACACTGGCATGGTGACTCCTCACCGTCTAGCTTTCCGCTGTCATGTTCTCTCCTCAGAGGGGCCTTCCCTGATCCTCCTAGCTAGAGCAGACCCTCCCCTCAGCCAGTCACTGCCCCGTCACCCCATTTTATTGTCCTTCTCACACTTACCATTGTTGCAATCATCTCGTGCATACACAGGTCTCCTGCAGAGCAGGGCCTCATCTAGCAGATCCACGGCTGTATGCAGGAGGCGCCCAGCTAATGCTTGCCAATCAACTTTGATTGAAAGAGACACGGACAAGTCGAGTCACTGAAGCCTCTCTCCAACTGCACCAAAAACAAAAAAGCAAAACCAAAATCTGCCGTGTGTCCTTGGGCAAGTGCCTTCCCCTCTCTGGGTCCCGACTTCCCCTTCTGAAAAGTGGTGCTCCCGCGGCTGCCAGGCTGGCTCACGGGATAGGCTGGCTGCATTAGCACGAGAGGAGCTGATGGGTGTGAACACTGCTTTGTAAACTGTTAAAGCGTGATTGCAAATTCGAGTAGCTGTTGTTATTAGACAAATGAAGCTGAAAACGCCTCTTGCTCTGCCGAGGAGGGGAGCGGGTCAGATGCTGCCCGGCCCCGGGGCTGCACAGCACGGCCCTGTGTCCTACACTGCCCTCGTGGAGCACACAGTCGCTGCAGGTGTGGCGGTAACACGCATGTCAGAGACAAGCCATCAGAAATACCCACTATGGACCAAGTGGCGCTGACCATCTTTCGGGGAACAGATGAGGAGCAAAGGGGCCGGTCAGAGGCCAATGTCAGCTAAAGCTCCTGGTGGGGGCTGGCGCGGGGCTGAATCCCAGCTCTCAGTGGGGAGAAGGCAACCAGGTAGGGGGCACAGCTGGGACAAAGGCACAGCTGAGGGCAGTTGCCAAGAGACCAGGGAGGAAGGGCCTGGCCAGACTGCAAAACCCACCCCATGGGATCCAGCTGGGGAACCAAATAACGTTTAGAGAGAGAAGGATGGGAGAGAAGGGGACTTTATTTATTATTATCACTAGTTTTATGTTTCGCCAGGTAAAAGCCCTGGACCGATGCTTACTTAGTCTTATAACATTGGTGACATATGTAAGGAAGAGAGGCCTCTTCCTTAAGGCCTCAGTTTCCTCACTTGTGAAATGGGCGGTGGGAAGTTGCCTTCACGACTCCCCGAGCTCTGTGCCTTGGTGAGGGGCACTGGGGTGGTGGGACAGGCCTGGGGTTGAGTCCTACCTGGACTTGCTGTGTGATCTTAGCCAGATTCCTTATCCGGTTCGCAGTTTCATCATCCGAAAAGGTCAGCACCTGCCGCACAGGGTTGGCAAGATTAAGGAGGACGATGTATACACAAGGCTCAGCCGAGTGCCTGGCACCAGGTCCTTGGTAAATGATAACCGCCGTTGTTCCTGTTTTGAATCAAGGAGGGAGGGACCCACGGGGGGGGGGGGCGGTGAACAGTGACAAGGGCCCCAGGGGACAGAAACAAAGCAGAAGCACCCAGTTGGTGCTCAATAACAATTTCCTGAATTTGGAAGTGGCACCTAGATGCACCAGGTTGGTGCTGGCAAGTGCCATAGCTTGGAGCCACCCTGCCCAGGAGAGGGAATGTTGCCTCAAGATGGGGCAAGCTCAGGGTCCCTCAAACCCTAGGTCCCCTGATAAGCAGGAACTGAAAATAAAAGCGGGCCCCACGCCAGGGGACCTTGACCCTGATGAGGAGTCTGCAGGCTCAGGAGGGGGAACCTCCCTTTCTCCCCTCTCCCTGCCCACTCCAGTTGTCTCCTTCCCAGGCCTTCCCTCCTCCTGGTGGCCTTCCAGGATGACACCTATTTCAGTTGGACTCTTGGAGCTTCAAAAGATGACCCAATTCTCCAAACCGTAGATGGACTCTCAAAGTCCATGTGACATTTTCTTGGTATGGACTGCAGGATGGACCTCAAAGGGAAGGGATTGCTGGGATATTTTGACAGTTTGTGGGACAAAGGGACAGCAGAGGTCTGGGTGGCACAGACTTAAACCTCCCTAAACTGCCCGTTCCTCCACTGGGCTCCTACACCACCCACTCCTCAGAGTGCGAAGCTCCTGGTTAAGTCGCCTTAGACATAAGGCTCTATCACTAGGGGCCCTGCCTTGGCGATTCCTGTGGGCCCCTGCAGCCCACCCACCATCCGGGTCTCAGTACAGCGTGTTAATGATGATGGTGATGAAGGCTGTCAGAGCAGGGCTGGGCTCACAGGGATGAACAAGGGGTTGTGTCCTCCCCCAGGGGACAGCCGTGCACACAACCATGGCTGCACAGACAGGTCCATTCCACAGCGCGGGGTGGGGGCTCCCCCCAGATACCCTCCACAGGCCCCCTCCACCCTCCAACTGCATCGGGAGTAAGGTCGACAGAGAAGGAGAAACCCTATGCACAGATAGAAGAGTCTGCAGGGAGGGGCTCGCGGGCTCGCTCAGAACAACAAGGCAGGGAGGGGAGGCGTGGGGTCTGCCAGCCAGGGCCCAGCCCACCCCTGCCAGCGTGACACCCCCCCACCCCCAGGCCCTCGGGTCAGCGCCAAGGCCCACTCTCCCAGTCAGAGGCCCCAGCCCAGCCCCAGAGCCTGGGAAAGCCGCCTGTTTTGTTCCCAGCCCCCCCCCCCTTTTTTTTTCATTCATTGCAGTTTGGTCCCTTTCGAAGCCGCAGGGACCCGGGTGGCAGGGCTGAGGCGAGGGGGTGGCACTCCCAGCCCTGACAGGTAGGGCCAGCCCCCGCTTTGGGCAGCCCCTTCCCCCGCCCTCCCCCCGGGTCCCCTCTCCCTGCCCCTGTCAGCCGCGCCAGACGCTCTCCGGCTTTGCAGCATTCAATAAAAATTGAGAAACATTTGGGCTGAAATCGCTGCTTTATCTGGAGGAGCCACAGCGCCGGGAGAGACCACTGCTGCGCGGGGGGAGCCCGGGGTCTCCGTCGCCGCGGTGCGAGGGGTCGCCGCGCTCCGGCGCCCGTGCCGGCCCCGGGTGGCCCCGCGGGCGCTGGGGGCACGGGGCCCAGGGCGGCGCGCGGCCAGCTGGGGGCCCGGGCGCGCGTGGGGGGCGGCGGCCCGGCCGGGCTCCCCCCGCGCCCGCGGCTCAGGTGGGCCGTGCCCAGCGCTGGCGGAGCCCGGGTCCCCGTTCTGCCCGGGCTGGATGGCTCATTCTGCTGGCTGCGCGGTGGCGGCGGCTGTGTGTGCGCCGCGCCTCGCCGCTCCCCCCGGCCCCCCGAGCCCGGGGCGCGCGCTCCCGCCCGGGCCGCCCGAGCCCCGCGGCGCCGCGGCCCGAGGCCCGGGGAAGCGCAGCCATGGCCCTGCAGAGGCTGGGGGCCGCGCTGCTGCTGCTGCCGCTGCTCGCCGCCGTGGAAGGTGAGCGGCGGGCGGGATGGGGGCGGGGAGCGGCCGGGCCCGGGCTCCGCGGCGCCCACCTCCGCCCCGCGGCCCGCAAAGTTTGCCCGGGGGCTCGCGCCGGGCGCAGGTGGCCGCAGGGAGGTGTGTCCGGCCGCGCCGGGAGGAGCGGGCCCCGCGGGCGCCCGGGGAGCGGCGGGCGCTGATTGACTGTGCCGGGAGAGGCGAAGGGACCATCTTGCCGAGGCTTTGTAGCCAGCCCGGCGAGCGCCGCCCAGGGCTGGGGGCTGCCCACGCGCGCTCGCCGCCCCCGGCCGGGCAGCCGCTAGCGCCGGCCCGGCCTTGCTCGCACCGGGTGCAGGGCGCGGGCCGGGGGCCCTGCGCGGTCGGGGCTGGAAAGTTTGGCAGGGAGCGGAGGGAGGGAGGCACCGCGGCTGCCCGGGGTGGGGGCTGCCAGCCCGCGCCCCCGGGATGGGGCCCGGCGCCCGGAGAGCGGGGACGGGCAGAGTGGGAGCGAGCGCGCCGGCCTCCGCGTCTGTGCTTGCCCATGGCCCGCGGCGTACAATGGGGTCCCTCCCCGGGAGGACGGGGGGATGGGTCCGTGGGCATCTCTCCGCCTCGGCGCGGGGTCTCCGGGCACCCCTGCCGGCCACCGCCCCGCGGCCGCAGAGCTCAGCGTGGCGGCTGGAGCCCCGGGAACTCTCCAGCTGCCGCCAGGGCCGGACCAGATGCTCTTGCCATGTGTTGGCCTTGGCCGGGGTCGCTGGGCCCCCTCTCCATGGCCTCGTGTGTTCGTACCACCCGACCCCCAGGGGGCCAGGGCTGCCAGGTCTCCCGAGCTAGCTGGCTCTGGAGGGAAAGTTAATGGGGTCTGGGTGTGTCCACCAGGAATGGCCGAGTTTGCAGGGCAAGAAATGAATGTGAAGAATGGTTCTCATGTGTACTGCGCTTTACAGTTTTCAAACCGCTTTACAGTTTATGAAGTACTTTGCACTATACATAGTTCTCTGTGGTTTACAGCGTGCTGCATAGTTGACAAGGTACTTTAAGCTTTACAAACTGCTTTCCCGCTCACAATTTTGTTGGATCCCTCAAAATAAGCCTTCTGGGGAAGCCAGGTGGGTGTGATTCTTACTCCCTTTTAACAGATAGGGAAACTGAGGCTCAGAAAAATCCCGTGACCTACTCATGGCCACTGGGTGATGAAAGTAGAACCTGGGTCTTGGGAACTGGAACCCACTTTGCTAGGTTTTCCTGTCCCCAAACAAGGTAACCCCTTCCAGGAGTCCACGACCATGGACTGAGGGATGAAGCAGGTGTACCCTCTTCTCAGGCCACTTTGGGGGGGTGGGGAACCCCTTCCCCTCTTGCAGCTTAAACAAAACTCATCAGACCAGGCATGGGGGCTGCAGCCTCTGGGAAAGGCATGGTAGGGGACCCTGTGTTGTAACTTTAGTTTCTCTCTCCGTAATGAGCGCTTCGGTTACCGCAGTCGGGGGTGGGGGTGTGCCTGGATGGCAGCCACAGTTTCTGGCACCGAGGCAGCTGTCCTCCGGCTCCTGGAGGATTTGGCGGCTGCCTGTGGTTTCCCGAGTGGGGCCACCGGGGCACTGAGGTGCCCTGGGCCCTGGGTGTGGAGGGCAGCCCTGGCCCCGGCTGCTGGCGGGAGCTCCCTGGAACATGGCTGAGGTACCACTTATTAACTCTGGCTTTGGGGAAATGACTCATGCATTGGCCCACTATACGTTGGGATGTTTACAGTATTATGGGGAGCTTGGCATAAATATTGCTATTTAGGTTGCAGTCAGCGGTGCTGGAGGGGAAGAAAATTGGCCCCTCTCTCGTTGGAAGAAGCCTGGGTGTGTTTCCAATTACCTCGGGGTAGATGGAAGGGCCATGTCTGTCCGGCCGTGGCCGTGGCCCTGGCAGGGGGCAGCTGGAATCTGGTGGGTTGTGGCCACACTGGACCCTGGCGCTGGACACAGGGCTGGTGGACGGCTGACATCACAGAAGGGGATCGCTGCTTGGGGGTGGGGTGGGCAAGGGCAGCCACAGCAGGGCAGGAGGAGGATGCTGCAGTGGACCCCCAGACCTTGCTCCAGCCTCTCCCTTTCTTTGCTCCCTGGACACTAAGGAATTTAGTCCATTAGGGGTTAATGGGAGCCGGCCGACTGGATGGGGAGAGCGGATGAGGGGGAGGACAGGGCCTGCTTCTAAATGACTGTGGGACTCTGCGCCAGCTCTCTTCCCTATAGGGGCCTCAGTTTCCCTGGGTGTAAAGTGGTCTGGCTAATCTCTTCGGATTCCATCATCTGCACCCTACTTACCCTCTTTGAACCTCATTTTCTTCATCTGTCAAATAAGGGTGATCTTGAAGCCCATCCTGCCTGTCTCATGGGGTGTTTGTGAGGATCCGGCCAGATAACCGATAAGGACAGTCTGTCTTTTAGGACTCAGTGTGGTCTTCGGGACGGCTGTGCTGCCTGCGGCACATCCTGGGAGCAGCACAACTGTGGAAACAGGACTGAGGCTGGGAGGGGTGGGGGTGTAGTGGGAGGGCAGCCCGAGGCCACTACTCCCTCCCCTCTGCCCCTGTCCTGGCCTGTAGGGCCCTAGGAAATCCCCAGCTCCAGCCTGTGGAGTGGCAGGGAGGAGGGGTGGGGTATGTGCTGGGGGAAGGGTGCACCTGGGTTAGCATGGTAAGCTCAGTGTCTCCCCAAACCCATGCGACCCCCGCAAAGGAAACGTGGTTTCCTCGTGTGGAGCATGCGGCGCAAGGGCTTAGAGAGGGTCGCGAGAGCCCTGGGGACGCGCCCGGCAGGAGAAGAGGCCGGTGGCCGCCCCACCACTAGATGGAATGCAAAGGTTGAGGTCTAGAGAAAATCAGTCTCCTTACATTTGTCCGTTTGCTCTCCAAATATGTGTGGAGTGTCCCCTCTGGCCGGTGTGGTGCAGAGCCCTGGAGCGGGCAGGGACGCGAGGGACAAGCTGGCAGGGAAAACAGTTGGCAAGACGGAACGCCGCCAATGCACCCGGAGTGCTTCCAGAAGGAAGCCGCGACCCACCCGGAGCAGCAGGGGCGGTTCGGGACGGAGACGGTTATTCCATCTTTTATGGCTGCGTGCTCCGCCTCATTTCTCACTATGACTCTCCCTGCAACGAAACTCCCTTGGCCACCTGTCACGCCGACGACTGGGCTCTTCTCAGGAGTTGAGGAGGTTGACTTTGGGACTTAGAGGACCAGGACAATTTTGCCTGGGAAAGGAAATGGCATCCAGGAAGACACGGAAGCGGGATGATCAGGCACTCACTCTGAGGCGGGGCGGGTGTTGAGGGCAGCAGTGGGAGGGCGGTGAGACTGAGAATGGAGGGCAGGAGGCCCTGAAGGGCTGGCATTGAAGGCTGGGGAGTTTGGGTTTGATGCTGAGGGCAGTGGGGAGCCACTGAAGGTTCTTGAGCCATCGAGGGACCTGGCCAGATTCCTGTTTGGGAAGATTGCTAACTTCCAGTGCGTGTGATGTTCCCATGAGCCAGATGTGGTCCTGTGCCGTGAGGACAAGGCCAGTTTGTCTGTTCCTCACTAGACTGTGGGCTCCCTGAGGGCAGAGACCCATCTGGCTCGTTTTTTCATCCACAGTTGTGATCTAAAGCGCTCTGTTCAAATTCTGCCTCCCTGGAGGCCTTCCCTGATTACCTCCTCTGAGCAGACCCAGTTCTGCTACTTTCTGTCCCACCTGCTTTGTTTTGCTTCGTAACATCCCTTGCCACCTGAAACAGTGTCAGGGACTTGTTTAGTGTCTGCCTGGCCCACGAGCCTGTGAACCCAGGACTTCGTCCGCCACGTTTGCTGCCACGGCCCCGGGGCCCCACACCGTGCCCGGCCAACTGGGCGCTCAGCAACTGACGGCACCGCCCGCCAAGGGACACGGATTGGATTGAATGCTGAGTGAACGCATCATGTTGTCTCATGCGATCGGTGTCAGGAGAATGACACAGAGACGCAGGAAGGTCCACCTGGCTGGGAAAATCAAGGAAATCTTCCCAGACAGAGACACCAAGGCAATGGCCTGGGCACAGAGGCAGGGAAGCGATTGGGATAATAAATAAACCAGTTCAGCCATAGCAGAGTTCACGTGGCTGAGCTGGCAGACAAGTCCCCTCTGATGGGGCTGGGGGAGCCTGCCTCCCTCCCCCACTGTCTCTCCCACCCCGTCCCAGCCCTGCTGGGCCCACCGCTCAGGAGTTACCTGTGTAACACCCTGCGACCTTCAGTGGGATTAATTCGGAATTGGTTTCCCTTTTATGTTTGTTTCTTTTGCTTCTCATTTTTAAAGGAGGCTGCTTTCATGTGTCCGTCTTAGCCTGGAAATCAGGGCTTAGATTTCAAACTCAAATGCTGTAGAATTCAAAAGCAAGTTGACTTCATTCATTCACTTATTCACCCCTCCGTCCGTCTATATATTTTAAAAGAGTCACCAGGCACCTAGTCCGTGTCAGGTGCTGAGAGGGAGAGGGGTTCTGGCTGCGGTGGGGAGCAGGACCCCCTGAATTCGTAGACAGAGCAGGGTGGAGAAAAGGCACAGTCTTCGGGGACCAACAGACGTGGGTTCTAATCCCAGCACACACCGAGTGCTCCGGGGCAAGGAGCTCAGACTCCCTGGACTTCAGTATTTCCTTGGGGTCCCGTGAACACCGTGACAAGTGCCCGGCACTCGGGCACATGGCCATGGACGTTAAATGTTGGTCTCGACCCCTCTGAGGTCCCTCCCCTGCAGTGCCCGTGGTCAGCGATGGTGGCATCCTCATTCAGCCCCCTTTTTGGCATGTGGATTGTCCAGGCATCAGATCGGCCCTCGGTGTCTCCTCAACCCACTCCACGTGCTGCAGCTCCCCACCCTGGTGGACTCGGGCTCCATCTCTGTGTCCTCCTGGACCCTGGCAGGGGAGAATACTCAGGTCTTAGCCCAGGAGGGCTCTCAGATGCACATCGCAAGTCCTAGGCCTCTGTGATCACCCTGAAATCGTAACAGAACATTGGGTGTTACTGTGGATTTCCTGGGCAGGGAGCTGTAGCTTTGTGAGAAGATTCTCACAATAGTTGTGAAAATACCAGTCTACACAGGGCACACAACAGGGCTCACGTCCCCCGTCTCTGGAGTCCTGGGTTTACCTCCCCACTTCCTCCCAGCCCCCAGCCCTGCTGTGGCCCCTGTCCCTCCCATGGGGTTGTCATTCCTGGTGCCTTTGGCCCTCCTTCATCGAAGTTCGGCACCAGTGACAAGGCAGAGATGGGTTCTCCGAGCAGCTCTGCCGAGCACTCAGCCCAGGGTAGTGGCTGGTCAACCGTGCCTGCCCAGAGCTCACCCACGAGTTTAGGCCGGAGACTCACTTCATACAGAAAGGCCCTAACAGGAAGGGCAGATGGAGCTGGCTGTGACAGGAGGCCTGGGCTGAACAAGGCAGGGACCTGTGCTCCCACCAAGGGCTGGGTGGGTGCAGACCAGGGCGGACTCGGCATGACTTAGCAGGAGATTTGGTAGATGGGGAACAAGGGTAGGGAATCTGGGGATTTCTTTTTTATTTTTTGGAGGCAGGGTCTTGCTCTGCTGCTCCAGGCTAGAGTGCAGTGGCATCATCACAGCCCACTGCAACCTCAAACTCCTCAGCTCAAGCTTATCCTCCTGCCTCAGCCTCCCAAGAAGCTGAGGCTACATGCGTGCGCCATCGTGCCCTGCTAATTTTTCTGTTTTTAGTAGAGACAGGGGTCTCGCTCTTGCTCAGGCTGGTCTTGAACTCCTAAGCTTAAGCGATCCTCACCTCTCAGAGTGCTAGGATTACAGGTGTGAGCCACCTCACCTGGCCAGGAATCTGTCTTTTTAACACACTCTTTCACTGGGCAGGCAAATTTGCCCCCCAGTGGCCTAAGATAAAACACAGGACTCCTGGGAAAGAAGAAGAGAAACCTCAGCAGGAAACTGGAAAAGACTGAAATGAAGTGAAATCAATCAGAGTTAGCGCCCAGTGGCCAGGCTGCCTGCCGCTCATGCATAAAAAGAGGGCTAGCAGGGAAGGTGGGAAGGCGGGAGGGAGAGAATGTTTGCACAGCTCCCAGGGGTGGGGCAGCGACCGTTGATTGTGGCAGCACCTGGAAGCTCCCTGATTGGGATCAGCAGTCTGTCTGATAAGGCTGCCTTGAAAGCCTTTTAGGGCCTTTTAAAGCAGCTGCCTTCCAGAGGGTGGGGGAGGGGACACCTGTCTCCCCAGTGCCCCTGTGTCACCTAGGGGCTTACCTAGGCCACCCTCACTAGGCGAGCTTCCTGGAGCCATCTGCTGTCCCGTGCAGTCCCCTGGGAGTAGGAGTATCCTCTGAGGGTGCGGCCTTGCCTGCTCCGTGCCCTGACCAAGTGATACGTTCTCTGAGCCTCAGTTTCCTCATCTGTAGAGTGGAGATACCGCCTGTCCGAGGCTCATGGTGGGGACAGTGACCAGCAGAAAACCCTGCTGCTCGGCTGTGCCCGGTATTCATGAGCCGTCGTGACCATGAAATGTCAGCAACACCCTCACCTCCGGCCAGACGTCCTCGCTCCTTTCTCTAAAGTCCCACAGCCCTGTAGCTTAGCCCTCACTGCCCTCTCCCCTGTTCCATGAACAGCAGAGCCTGGGGGTTGTACGAAGGGTGTGTGGGATCAGCCTGTCCCTTACTGTGTGTCCTCTGGCTTAGTACTTAACCTCTCTGAGCCTTGGTTCCCTCATCCCTAAAATGAGGATAATAACAGTCCCTAGCTCTTGGGGCGGCTGTGAGGAGCGGATGTGCTAGTCCGCGGGAGGCTGAGCTGCGTGTGTGTCTCAGGTGTGACGAGCAATAAATGTTAACCGTGTGCTGTCATTGCCGATGCCAGTGGGAACTGGATTCAGAGTCGGGGAACGGGGGTGCCATCGCACTAGGTTCTCCCGCCCCTTCTGTCCCCAGCCTTGCAGGGCAAGGGGCTGGCCGACTTGCTGGGCGGTTGAGAGGCCCCTCCAGCCTGCCTCTCTGGGTTCCATCCAGGTGTTCCTCAGAGGCCCAGTCCCCACCCTAGGTTGACCTCCCTAATCCAGGAAAGGGGGCATCCTTCAAGGCCATGCCCTCCTTCTTGACGCCGTGCCTGCCAGGCACCAACGTCCTTGCTGTGGTGGCGACGATAGCCCTCAGTTCCTGCGGCAGGCACTATGCTGGGGGCATTGTGCATGTTGCCCCACGCGATTGCCACAACAGCCCCACAGGTGGCTGCATTATTATGCCCATTTTGCAGATGAGGAAACTGAAGCTCTGAGAGTGACTGGCCCAGGTATACCTAGGGAGTGGTGAGGTAGGGATTCGAACCCAGGCCGGGGTGACCCCGGAGCTCATGCTGTCTGCCACTTCTAGAACGTGCCTCCCTGCTCAGAGGGAAGGCTTGGCTCTGGCGAGGGTCTCCGAGGCAGCCGTCCAGCCTCTAACTCCATCAACATCCTGAGATAATGCAAGCTGGAGCCTTCTGGAACTCACAAACCTGCCATAAAAATGCAATCTCTGTCATAATGGTCAGAATGATGTTGTTCTAACTAGACAAATCGGGTATTAACTCACTACATCGTAAGGGGCGCCTCCACGGAGAACTGACACGGTGGAACAGTCACAGGGCCATTTGCAGCTTGTTATTCCAAATGTGTCAACTCATCGGGCTTTCACAGCAATCCTGGAAGTGGGCAGGAGCTGCGGCGCCCACTTTAGAGATGGGGAAACTGAGGCCTGGGGCGGGGGACAACGTGACTTGCCCAAAGCCAGTGACCAGACCAAGCTCAAAGCCCAAAGCCGATCTTAACAGCCCAGAGATCACCAATCCAATTTGAATTCTTAGCCAACATTTGAAAATCAAGAGATTTCTAAAGAAAAAGCCTGTTTCTGGCTTCTCTGAAAAGTCAGACAATCTGGTTTCGCTGGGCCCACACTCCCACATGGCCACAGTTGGCTGGAGCCGAATAGCAGGCACAAGGGACAGCTCAGCACCAGCTTGCGGCCAACACATTTGTGTTCCTCATCTGGCCCCCGCAGGGTTTGAGTTTGTCTCCTCGTTCTGCCCCCGACTCTCCGTGCCACCCGGAGTCAATTGCTCCTCCTCCCTGAGCCTTAGTTGCCTCTTCTGTAAAATGAGGTGGTGGGGCTCAGTGGTTTTAGAGACCCCTTCCAGCCCCAGGACACGGTGCCCAGAGCTAGGCCCCCGGCAGGGGAGGGAGAGTGACAACAAGCACAGGGCTCTGCCCCTAGAAAGTGCATCTCTTACCTGTTGCTGTGTAGTAAGCCACCCCACAACTCATCTGCTTAAAACAACAATGACTTTTCGGTTCTCCCGATTCAGTGGATTGGCTGGGCTCAGCCGGGTGTCTGTTCTGTTCCATCTGGGGTCAGCGTCACTCACGAGGCTGTGCTCAGCTGGGTTGGGCTGAAGGTTCCATCACGGCCTCACATGCGTCTTGGAGGCCCTGGTAGGGATGGCGGGAAGGCTGGGTCCCCGCTCCCTCCTCACCATCTCTCATCCTTATTAGCCCGGACTGAGCTGCTTTTATGGCGCTGGCTCCCAAGAGAGTGAAGGAGAAACCGCAGGACTTCTTGAGGGCTAGGCTCTAATGTCACCAGATGTCATCCCTGCAGTTTTCTCTTGGTCAGAGCAAGTCACAGAGCCAGCTCAGATCCATCCCAGGCTTCCTCATCAGCTTCAAGGAAAGGGAAAACATCCTGGCTTGGTTTTCTGCTCCATTGTTCTGGAGAAGCCCATTTCTTTTCTTTTCTTATTTATTTATTTATTTATTTATTTTTGAGACAGAGTCTCACTCTGTCACCGGGGCTAGAGTGCCGTGGTGTGAATCTAGCTCACAGCAACCTCAAACTCCTAGGCTCAAGTGATCCTCCTGCCTCAGCCTCCCGAGTAGCTGGGACTACAGGCATGTGCCACCATGCCTGGCCCCTTTTTCCATTTAATACAGAAAATTTGACTGTGGGTTGTCCAGGTCCCCCCCAGCACGTCCTGATCCACTGAATCAGGCGGCACTCAGACTCAGTGGCCCCCTGCCGCCTCTCCCACTTCTCTGGGTCAACCTGTGGTCCAGATCTGGACCCCCTTTTGTGGGAGGAGTGGCTTTCGTGTTTAGCACGGGCAGGGACTGCTGGCAGCCGTGTTTGGAGACAGCCCCCCACAGGGAGTTCACAGTCCAGTGCAGGGGTGGGGAGCAGCAGCCAGAAGCCTCATTCCCCACCTCTCTTCCTCCCCGCCCAGCCCCAGCCCTTCTCCGCCTGCATCGTCTTCCAGTGTCGTCTGTGTCCCCAGAGGCCAGGGACTCTGCACTCACCACGCACAGTGTAAGGCCTGGCCCATGGCAGGCTCTAAATAGATGCTCGTGCAGTAAAGGACCCTACACGTTAAGAGAAGGAGGCCTTGGCCTGGTGGGACTGAACTCAAAGCATGGGTCCAAGGTGCCCTTGTGGCCTGGGGCGGGTCAGTTCACCCCTCTGGGCCTCCATGTTCTCATCAGTAAATGGGGGGGTGATAATTTCAGTCACTTCCGAAGGCTGCTCCAGGGAGCACCCGTGTTCTTCACTCAACTATAAAAGAGCCTGTAGAGGGGTGACTGCGGTGGCTCCTCCTGCGTTGGCCCCTGCAGGAGTAGGGAAGCTTTGGAGAAAAAGTAAGAGTTCTAAGTGCGTGGGCCCGTTGCCGTCAATCTCATTTTGGAGCACAGGTGGGTCCCAGAGCACGTGGAGATCTGCACCAACAGTGAAGTGGGTAGGTGGACCCTCTGAGCTCTGAGCGTCAACTCCAAGACCTATGGAAGGGTCCCTGAGCAGTGCATGGTCCAATTTCATGTGTTAAACCACACACTGAGTGAGAAATGGGGCTTCTGTTTGCTGCCCGAGCAGGAGATCAAGCCCAGTGAGAGTCCTAGTTGCAGGTCTGAGCCTCGCAGGCAGGCCTGGCTGTGAATGGGGGAGTGGGGCTGGGTGTGGGGTGCACAGTGGCACCCAGAAAGAACACACATCCCATCTGAGCAATGTAGGTGCCACCCTCCTGACCATGCTGTCATGCAGGAATCCGTGTCCAGTTTTGCCAGATCTGATCTGCAAAGTTCTGATGCTTACGGGAAAACTGGTGTCTGAATGTTCACTCATTTGATCTAAAATCCAGTCCTGGCCAAAGCAAACCATGTTCGCCAGCTGGACGTGGCTCCCCGGCTGGTGGTTTACAAGCTCTGGCGTGGTGGGTGTTTGGGGTAAAGAAATAGCAAGGGCGCTGTTACCGCCATTGTACAGACGGGGGAGTTGGGCTTCACAGGGCTCCGGGGACTTGCCCGAGGTCACACAGCTGGTAGCAGTGGGGGTGGTAGAACGTGCCTCCTCACCTTGAATGGAAGAGTCTCTTTTCCTATAACTCCCCTGCGTGGTCCCCGTTTCCCACCCTCCAGAACAGTCCGGGAGCAGCAGACCCGTCTTGCAGGCGTCTGCCGTGGTGGTTGCAGGCGGAGAGCGCGTCTTCCCTGGGTCTCTTTGTCAGGGCGGAGTTGGTGGAATGAATGAGAAGCACGTGGTCGAAGAATAGATCCGTGCCAGGCTGGACCTCTGGCTCTGACACTTACAGACAGCGCGACCTTGGCCCTTTTAACTTAGGTCTTTGAGCCTCCGGTTCTTGAACTGTGAAACGAGGTAAGAAGAGGCTTTCTGGGAGAGGCGACTTCCAAGACGCCTCTTAAGGGGCAGCCAGGTGACGGGCAGCGCGGCCGGATGCCAGGCGGTGGGAGCCACGTCTGCAAAGGCCGGGACGGGGCTGCGAGCGTGTGTGATGTATCTGGGGCTGGAGGGGTCCTGTGTGGCTGAGAATGGGGCGTGCCAAGCGCTGGGGCGGGGTGCAAGCTGCCTGGCCCCAGCGGGGAGAGAGCGTGGGGTCAACATTCCCATTATGGCGACGACATATGTCCGCAGCACCAACTTGTCACTTGGCCTGAGTCCATGGGAAGCCGGAAGGACAAAAAGCATCTGAAACGTGTAAGTGGGGAGAAAGCGGCTTAGCGCACAGTGGGATGCGTCCTGCCTGAATGGGGCTTCTCCGCCCCTCGCGGGGAGGCAGAGCCTGGGAACGGCCTCAGCCAGAGCCCGCAGGCTCTTTCTGGAACCCACGAAAGGCCGTGGCCCAGGGAGTCTGTTCGAGTCACGGCCCTGGCCAGTACATCCTCTCGCCTGTCCCCGTCAGCGTCAGCTGTCACTCCCCACGGCCTCAGATGGCAGCTCCCGTGGCTCTCGGGGAGAACAGGCGAAAAGAGCTCTGAGCTGCCAAGGGGCCCCGACGCTGGGTGCCCCGCGCTGGCCCGGAAGCACAGCCACGCCAGCAGCGCGCGGGACTCCCTTGTGCCCGGCCCCTTCTGGAGCTAAAAGGCCGTGAGGCTGGGCCCCTTGGCCTGGGTCCAGGAGGTGCTGGGGGAGGTGCTGGTCCAGGAGATCCCAGATGTGGAGACAGGCAGAACCGTGTTCAAATCCTGGCTTTTCCGCCTGCCGGCTGCGTCAGCTGGGGTGAGTCAGCTCTCCCTCCTTAGCCTGAGCTTCTCGTCTATAAAACAAGGAGAATATCACCCACCCCATGGTGGTGTTTGGGGAATGAAAAGAGCTCATGTATGAAAAAAGCAGGTGTTTTACCAAACCCCTCCCTAGGCTAAGGGTCTCAGCTACTCAGGGAGAAGAGTAATAGTAGTAATAGTAACAGCAGCATCTGGCATTTTTTGAGGACTTGCTAAAGACCACACACTGGGCCTAGGTATCGTCGTTACCCACATCTTAGAGATTAAAAAATTAAGGCTTAGAGAAGGAAAATAATTTGCCTATGGTCATTCGACCTGTAATAGTGGAGCTAGAACCAATCTTAGGCTGTCTGGCCCCAAGATACATTGAAAAAGAGCTCCTTCCTTCCTTCCTTCCTTCCTTCCTTCCTTCCTTCCTTTTCTTTCTTTCCTTCTTTCCATCTTTCCTTTCTTTTCTTTCTTGATGGGGTCTTGCTATATTGCCCAGTCTGGAGTGCAGTAGCTATTCATAGGCACAACCATAGCACAATGCAGCCTCAAACTTCTGGCCTCAGATGATCCTCCCACCTCAGGCTCCACAGTAGCTGAGACTGTAGGCATGTACCACTGTGCCCACCTAAAAACTGATTTCTTTTCATCTTCTTTTTAATATTTTAAACATACAGAAAAGCTGAAAGTATAGTAAAAGAAACACCCATGTAGCCTTCACCTAAATTCAACGACTGTGAAAATTTGTAATGCATTTGCTCACTTGTGTATATGCTCTCTCCCTCTCTCCTTCTCCCGTGTGTGTGTGTGTGTGTTTTCCTAAACCATTTGTACATAAGTTGCAGACATGGACAAAGAACTGAGAATTGACTCATGTGTGTCTAGGGCCTACTTTCTTAACCACTATTTTAAACCACTTTGCCTGGCACACAGTAGGACTTGAGTGTTGGCAGTGACTGGGAAGAATGGCCAGTATTACATCTACAGCATGCCAGGTACTCCACCTGTACCATCTCGCTCAGTCCTCATGGTGGCCTAGCATACAGCTATTAGCATCTTCTTTATTTTCAGAAGAGGGAAGATTCAGAGGTTAAATAACTTGCAGCAAAATGTGAGGTTGGGACTTATACCTGGGTCTGCTTGGCAGCAAAGCCCGTTCCACACAATCGTGGGATGCCCACTTTTCTGTCCATCAGGTTTATCTCTGTTGTAGCCACGAGGGCACAGCCTGGGGCAACAGATGGCAACTTCTCACCCAGTTGCAGTAGGACGTGGCCCTTTCTTTCTAGGAATCAAGAGAAATTATAGAATCTGGTAGACTTGGATAAACTGGGGACCCACAGCTCATAACCAAGTAGTTATGAGGACTCAAGGCTTTGGCCTCCTAGACCCACCATGCTGTTTCATGTGCACCTGCCCCCCCCCCCCCCCCCCCCCCCCCCCCCCCCCCCCCCCCCCCCCCCCGCCTGCGTACCCTTCTCAGCTTCTCTCTCTGGTCAAATCTCCCTGCTCCTGAAGATCAAACTTGAGCATCTCCTCCTGTGAAGGCTGCCCTGACCTCTCTCTCTGACTCCTCCCCATTCTGTCCTTGGTGGCCTCTATGTCCTTGGTGGTACCTTGCATGTGCCTCTTTTATATTGCCCAGGTTAGACCATACTGGGTACTGGGTCAGTATGTCTGATATCCTCCCCACCATACCGGGAGATTCTCAGCCGTACTGGTTGGATAGTGTACACTTGGACAGTTGGATAAGCAGTTAGGTGGGTGGTTGAGTGATTGATGATTGGATGGGTGAGTGGCTGGATGAGTACACGGATTGGATGATTAGAAGAATGATGGGCAGGTTGATCGTTGGATGGATGATAGACAGATAGAAAGAATGAAAGATATTGTCATGGAGATTATATGGATTGAATAGTTGGGTGGTTGGCTGGCTGGCTGGATAGTTAGGTGGATAGCTAGATAGAAAGATGATATCGTGGAGATTGCATGGACGCCTGGATGCCTGGATGGGTGGATAATGGCAGGATGGTCGCATGTTTTGGATAGTTGGGTGGATAAATCGATGGATGGATGAACAAACACCAGAATGCAGTTCTCCCCCTCAGTTTCCCTCTGGGACCCAGACTGTGATATTTCCTTATCCTCCAGTTTCTGGCCCTGGAAAGAGCCAGCAAGCAGCACACTCCCCAGGTTTGGAGAAACCTTCTGAGCCATTGACTGTGGATTTGCCAAAGTTTCTACACTGGGAAGTTCCGGAGAAGTTGGCCCCCACTGTGAATTTCGGCAGAGTAAATCCTATTTTCCCATTGAGTTGGCTCACACTTTTGGAGATTTGTTCCTGCTGTCGGGCTTGGTGCTCTCAGAGCCTGGTGACAGGTGGGGGAAGAGCTGGAACTCCCCTGGGCGTCAGCTGTCCTGAGCTTCCACTCACTCTACCTTGAGAGCAGGCTGATGCTGGCCAGGAGCACAGGAGCTCAGAGCCGGGGGAGCGGCAACAGCAGGGAACAGATCTGGCATCTGGCCCCAGAAGCCTCCCCTGCCAGTGGGACGCTCTGCCGCTAGGCTTCCGGGGTAGCACGCCCAGTCTCCTCCAGACTCGTCTGTTCATCTGTCCACACATCCTTCCCTCCCTCCTTCCCACAAACCCACCCGCTCCTTCTTTCGTCCATCCATCAACAATTATTTTTGAAAGCCTCTAGGATGCTAGGGGGCACGGACAGAAATGAAAGAGAGTCGACATTCTGATGGCAAAGAATTATATCCCAGTGGAGACGATGGGCAAGGCCTCCTCCTTCTTCTTCCTCTTCCTCCTCCTCCACCTCTCCTTTCCCTTCTTTTCTTTCTCTTTCTTCTTCTTCTTTTCCTCTTCCATCCTCATCGTCGCAGCCTCCACTGCATCCAGGCACCATCCTGGGTGCTTTCCCGACGCGCTCTCATTTATTCCTCTCAACAGCCCTGCGCCGTAGGCTGTTGCACACTCATTGTGCAGCTAAAAAGCAGGTTCAGAGAGGTTTGTAGTGTGCCCACGGTCACACTTTTTGGTACATGCTTGTGTGTGAGACAGGGTGTGTTGAGTGCGGAGGGGAAAGTCTCCCAGCCTGTGCTGTCGGGAGGCGTATTCGCCCGGTAGGATTAAGGAATAAATGGCGTTCTTAGCGGAGGCAGCAGCCTACCCAAAGCCCTAAAGGCCAGAAAGGGGCAGGCTCATTGAAGCCACCACGAGTGGAAGTGTGTGAAAGGGGCAAATGGGAGGGGAGGCTGACGGCGGAGGTTTGAGCCAGTGGAGAGGCTTGAGTGATAGGCTACAGCTGATGCTAGAGGAAATAGGGAGCCCCTGGAAGAAATGAAAAGTAGGGGAGGGTTCAGGAAGATGCCGCAGAAGCTGGCGTGGGAGGAGGATCCAGGGCAGGGAGAGGCAGGCTGGAGGCCAGGAGGGCTGCGTGGGCCTGGCCTCTGTATGCCAGACTCTGGGTGCAGGCTACTCCTGCCTAGCCAGCTGCTCCAGCAGTGGGAGAGGCCAGGATGAAGCCCACACCCTTGGAGACTAGACCAGGATGGTAGGGACCATGGCAGAGTGAACAAGTCAGGGCAGGGCCGCTGCCTGCTTCCTGTCTCCCCTTGCTGGAGTCCCCAGCTCCCAGGGAGCACCTCCAGGTCCTGTCCCCACCCTGCCCACTTCACTCCTTGGTGCCAGGGAAAGGTGGCAGGCACCTGGTGGGGCCCAGATCTTCCAGAGAGCCCGGACAACCCAAGCAGCACCCCGAGAACCATCCCAGAATATAAAATGCCAGAGCTGGGCATGCAGGGAAACTGAGTCCCGGAAAGGGGCAGCTGCCTGCCTGAGGTCACACAAAGCCAGTGACAGGGCTGGAACTTGTAACTAGGCCCATAGCCTCTAAAACTCTTCCCAAAGGAGAGAAGAGTTTTAAAATCAGTGACTCCCTTTTCTAGCTGTGAAGACTTAGACACATTATTTGACACCTGCCTCTAGCCCTTTTGAGAGTGAGGTGTAATAAAAATAAATGGGCACTTAAAAATTTTCTTAACCAGTTCAAACCTCAGTTTACCCTGCTGTAAAATGGGGATAATAATGACAACAACAAGAATGCAGCATTATTGAGTTATCATTTTTCTCCGTGTAAGAAGGTAAGCTTCACAAAGGCAGGGGTTTGTGTCTATTTGGTTTACAGGTGCCCAGCACAGTACCTGGGACATAGCAGGTACTCAGTAAACAACTACTGAGTGAGTGAGTGAGTGAGTGAGTGAGTGAGTGAGTGAGTGAGGAATACCTTCTTATCCTGTGCCTGGCTCTGCACAAACCCTCTCCGTGCAAGATCCTGCTTAATGCTCAAAACAGTCCCTGGAGTAGACATGACCACCCCGCTCTGCAGATGAGGGAACTGAGCCTCAGAGGGGTTGCCCGTGGTCACACAGTCCCTGGGCGATGGGACTGGGATGGAAGCCCTGCTCTCTGTGTGACGCCATAGGGTCCCCACCCCCTGGGCCGCATATCGGAACCAGGCCACACAGCAGGAGGGGAGGAGGGGAGCGGAGGGCAAGCAAGTGAAGCTTCGTCTGTATTTACAGCCGCTCCCCATCCTCCCCCACCACTCCCAGTCCGTGAAAAAGTTGTCTTCCACGAAACCGGTCCCTGGTGCCAGAAGTGTTAGGGACCCCTGCCTTACCCTATTCCCCGAGTTCCCCTTGCCTAGACCTCAGTCTTCCCATCTGGAAAGTTCCGGGGCTGCACTCCGACCTTCTCGGGGCTCTGCACGTGGACCTGGCTCTCTACGGGTCCCTTCCCATGGCTGACGGTGCCAAGGCCAGCTGTCCGGCTGTGACACCCCCGTCCCAAAGGAGAAAGACCTCTGGAGCTTTCTCGACACTCAGGTCCCTCCTGGGTCTCTGCTCACTTCCTGCAGGCCCAGAACTGGCCTCCAGGCAGAGTCGCGCCGACGACAGGCCCGCTGGCCTGCGGGAGGGGTGTTTCCTCGGCGGCCCCTGCCGGCGTCCGTCCCAAGGTGCGAGGCTCCAGCTGCACGCGGCGGGCCGGGCTGCCGCGCTGTCTGGAGCGCTGCACGGAGAAACAAACACAGCTGTGTTTATTCCAGAAATTATACATCCTGATAATCTGCTCGCTCGGGGTAATGCCTCCCAGTTAGGATCACAGGGGGAGCCACGCTGAGGTCCCTAAATTTCCGGGCAGGTTTCAATTCTCCGCGACAACCGTGCTGTCGGGCAGACCTCAGCCAGCAGGAGGACCTCGGTCGGTGGCGCCCAGACAACTTGGGAGTGCTCGGTGCTGAGGGCCGTGGGCGTGAGATGCTGGAAGGAGGTGATCTTTCGTCTTGAAATCTCTAAATTGAGAGACTTGAGCCTGATACCCCTCAGCCACAGCCACACTGGGATACAGACGCACAGACCTGCGTTGGCAGAATCTATCGAGGATGGGAGTTCGAATCCAGTCATGTCGGTTCTCTAAGACGTTTCCGTGACTTCCTGTTGCTGTTGGGATAAAGACCCCCACTCCCGTGGCCCACAAGCCCTGCTCGGTCTGGCTGCCCCCCTCTGGCTAATCTCCATCACCCACCTCGGTCTTGCCGTTCCAGCCCCCTGGCCTTCCAGTCCCTCACAATTCTTAGGCTTCTTCACACCACAGGGCCTTTGCACTGGCTGGGCCCTCTAGCTGGAATGCTGTTCCCTTATCACCTGGATAACTCTCACCCATTCTCCACATTTTCAGGGAAGTCTTCCCAGAGCCCCAGATAGCTCCACGGGCTGCCCTTTTGCAGCATTTGTCAAGGTCATGATTTTAAAATTATTAGCGTGTTTCTTTGATCACCTCCCTCTCTCCCACCAGCCGGTAAACAAGAGCAGAGGCCACGAATGACTTGCCATATCGCATAGCGCCTGGCCCATAGCAGGTGCTCAATTAATATGTATCGATTGGAAGAATGAATGAATGAATGAATGCACGGTTCTCAGATGAGTGAAAGGAAGATATGCTTCTGTTTGTTCTTTTGGGTGACAGTTGGCAGAGTGCTGTGACACCCGTCATCTCCCTTTAATTGAACAGACTGGTATTGAAGTCTGCAGGGGCTTGGCACAGGGCCAGGCCCCATGGTTAGGGGTGGGATCCGAGGTGAATCCGGCATCGGGGGTCTGGCCGTCGGGAGTTCACACACTGCGCGCGCACAGCCCCCTGGGAGGAAGGGCCCCTGGGATTTTTCTCTCCTGGGTGGACGGATGAGGTTCCTGATCCTCAGGAGGGGGAAGTGACCGGTGGGGACAGACATGCGCTTAGGTCTGGTGGACCTCAGGCCCTTCCCCCATTGCTCCTGGCCGCGGATGGCAGGTGCAGCAGTATGGCCGTGGACAGGTTACAGGACAGCGTGGACTGTCCTGCCCCAGAGAGGTTTGCTGTGAGTGAGACAGAGGCGGTAGAGGGTTTTAAGGAGGTGACAGGATATGACTGGCGTCAGAAAGTGCTGCTCTGACGGTCCTGAGGGGACAGGGGCAAAGCAGGGGACAGGGGCAAAGCAGGGGACAGGGGCAAAGTCGGGGATGGGAGGAGGCACCGCTGAGCCCGGGGGAGACGGTGCTGGCTGGACGGAGGGCGGGGGTGGGAGGCTATCTATCAGCAGTGGCCCTGGTTTCGTGCCGGCCCTGCTCCCCTGCTCCGTGCCCTGTGAGTAGGGGGTGGGGAGACTGGCCTGCATTCCTTCCCTCCCTGGCCCATCTCCGCCCCAGGAGGCTCTGTTGGTGTTTGTGATGTGGAAGCATCTGTCTCTTTGTTTCAAATGTAAATTAATAATGTATCGACAATTCGATCTCCTGGCAGCCGCGTTGGTGACTCCAGCAAGCGCTGGACCTTCTGGGGGGATGCGAGGGGGAGGGGCAGGGCGGGAGCCCCGCCTGGGCCCAGGTCCACGTGTGTGGGGACTAGCTGGGGCACCGTGCACAAGTTCCTTTACTGTGGGGCTGGGACCGCCCTGGAGGGCAGCTGACCCCGGGGGCTCTGCGGCCACCCCTCTGGGTCCGGGTCTGGCGCCAGCTCTACTGGGAGCACTGTGGACGAGTCGCTCCAGCTCTCAGAGCCCTGCTTCCCACCGGTAAAATGGGAGAGAGAGTCTTTGCCTTCTCGGGCTGCTGTGAGGCGTAGTGAGTGCCCAGTAAGTGGTCACCGTCATTCGGAGAGGCCAGCGGCATGGAAGTCAGCGCCAGGGGCGCCTTTGGCCAGTTTGTGCCCCAGTCTTTGTCCCGTCCACACCCAGGGGAATTTGCGAGGTCCTAGGGCTGCCCTCCTTGCGTCTCGGGGCTTTTGGAGCCGTGGAAGCAGCAGCTGCCCTGGAAGATGGTGCCACGTAGGTGCAAGGACCCAGCTCCGGGCTGTGCAGACCATGTGCAGGCTGCGTGACCTCAGGCTGGGGACACAACCCCTCTGAGCTCCAGGGGCGATGAGCTTCCCTCCTCTGTGCAGTGCACTAGCAAGGCGGCCTGCCTCCCAGGGCGAGTTATGGCTAAGAACCCTCTTGGGCAGGGCTCGGAGGGTGGGGCTCGGGGAATTCTGGCACCTTCTGCCCAGATCTGTGGGCCAGTTGCTTCCCAGGAGCGGGAGCCAAGGGCCGTGGGGCCCTGGGAAAGGTGAGGGGCCAGGGAAGGTGCTGGGCCGAAGCCTGGAGGCAGGAGGCAGGAGGCCGCGGGCTTGGGGAAACGTGTGGGGGGCCGGAGGGCGGCTCTAACAGTCCTCTCTAATTTTTGAGAAATTCTTTTCCCCATCTTCATATAATTAAGAGTATTTTTAAAATGTCTTGTTGAAATAAAAATAGTCCATTTCCATATGACCTCATTTCGTTCCACACCCACGCACACACACACACACACACACACACACACACACANTTCCATATGACCTCATTTCGTTCCACACCCACGCACACACACACACACACACACACACACACACACACACACACACACACACAATTACTAGATTTTAAAGCTGCCTTCTGTGCCTCCGCGTAGAGGGTTCTTATTTTTGCCTGGCAGGTAAACATTTAGGGATGCCCCCCCCTTTATTTTCTGATTTGCAGTGGGAGGCCCTTTGGAGGCCTTCAACAGCAGCTGGCACCGTGGCCCTCTGCAGTTTACGATCATGTTCGTGTCACCAGCTCTGTGGCTCCTCCTGTATTCCTGGCAGGGGTGTCACTGGGACCCATCACCTGGCGGCAGGAGCATCTGTCTGTGTCTTGTCAAACAGCATCTAGCCCAGGACCTGGTACATGATACACACAAACGTCTGTGGAATACGGGTAAATGAGACCCATAACACAGATGTGGAAACTGAGGCTCGGGGGGATGAAAGGCTTTTCCCAAGCGGATTTTTCCTGAGCTTCAAACCCAGGACTCTCCGAGTTCTCTGTCTGTTCCCGCTCCCCAGCTGTCTCCCTAATCAGCCCCTTTACTTTCAGATGGGGAGACCAAGACCCAAAGAGGACAAGGACTTGTGCAGTGTCACATGGCGATTAGTAATGATATGAATGACAAAAGAATATTATAATATTATAAAATTTTAATATTAATGTTAAAAAGTAATTCATTTCCAAGTGTTGATTTTACCAAGTAGGTTCACAAAATGGCCATCAGCACATACCGCAGCCTCATGATGTGCTAACTACATCACTCTGTTGAAGCTACCGCTGTGAGGCATAACTATTATTATTTCTGGTTTACAAGCAAGAAAACTGAATTTCTTAGTGGTTCTGTAAATTGTGCAAGGCCACACAGCCAGTTAGTGGTGGAACTGGGATTTGAACCTACGATCTTCTGAGTCTAAAGCCCACATTCTTTACATGCTGCGACATCAGGCTGCTGTGATTTGGTGGGGACAGAGCTAGGAGTGGAACCCAGGACTCTGGAGTCTTGGTCTCCTGGCGTCTAAAAACAAAACCACGGTCAAGAGGCCACCCGTAGCAGGAACCCCTTAGTCAGGGGAGACAGAGCTCTGTCCCGGGCCCCTGGGACGGGGCAGGGGCCTGTGTCTGTCCCAGGCCTCTCGGCCAGGGGACTCTGGAGCAGCGGCCGCTGTGGCCTGGATGCCTACTTAGCAGGACAGAGCCTCCTCCCTCCCGCAGCCACGTCCCATTCACAGCGTCCCTTCACCTCCGCGGTCTGTCCTGAGCCTCTCGACATCCGTGTGACGCAGGCGGGGCAGGGCTCCCTGGTCCTCAGGTGGAGAAACTGAGGCCTGGAGACGTGTCCAGCCAGGGGAGTGCCACGGGAGCGTCAGTGGTCTTTTGCTGTCTCAACTCCTTTTGGGTCATGCAGAGCCTCGAGGAGCTGCCAAACACTCGGCACTCCCTCCTGCCAGAAACTTGAGACGCCCACGCAGACACCCACACACGCGCTTCCATGTGCAGACTCGGGGCCTCACAGACGAAGGCTCCCGCTGCGCGGCTCGGTGGTGCTGATGGTAACGACGGCAGCGTCGTTTCTCTGGGCACCTGCGTTGTGTCGGGCGGGGTTTCTGATGCTCCGCACGTGGCATCTCCTAACACCCCTGCAGGGCAGGGATGCTGAGGCTCAGAGAGGGCAACTAACGCTGACTATGGCTGCACAGCAGGGATTTGAACCAGCTCTGCCCGACCCCTCTGGCCTGGGGGGCCACGGTGTTGGAGCTTCCTCCAGGCCGTTGTCAAGAACCCGCCTCCGAGGAAGTTCAGAGTCCACGGTTAGCTTCTGCCTGCGGA